>VXBU01013112.1:1230977-1309167 GCA_013400315.1 Bombycilla garrulus | reverse complement strand
TTTTTTTTTTTTTTTTGTTTGTTTGGTTTTTTTATGAAAAGGTTGTCAAGTATCAGGACAGGGAGTCCAAAGAAGAACCCCTGGAGGGATTTAAAAAATGTGCACAATTGCTGCTTTGGGTCATAAATTAGTGGTGTTTTGGCATCTGGATTAATTGCTGGACTTGGTAATATTAAAGGTCTTTTCCAGCCTAAATGATTTTGTGATTCTATGAAGTTGTGGAATGCCATGTTATATCAAACATTAAAGCAGTTCACTAATAGGCAGTTCCTGAAGGACACTTAAATTTAAATTCAACATTTCCTTGCTAGATTAGCTTTCATCTACTATATCAGTATAATGAAGGTTTACCTATAAAGTTGTATGTAAAATATCATATAAAGAATAATGTGTATAGTTGTTGTTCGACTCTTTGGTAATTATTATCATTAGTAATCCTTAAAGATCCAAAAAGCTATGTGAAACAGATATTTTAGAGCTCTGCTATCCAACATAATCTAAATATAATCTAAAATTTACTTTATTTAAGAATGAGTAAAAAGACACAGATGTGTTTAAATGGATTCATAGTCTTCCATGCACAACTGTTTGTTTCTTAAAAAAACAGTTACATCAGTTTAATTTGCATTTGAATGTTTACTTATGGAAATTAAACCTGAGTCAGATACATTTTTTAAGGGCAACTGCATGGTGTTCAATGATGCAGTTTGAAACTATATTGTATATGGTACAGACACAACTGAGTGTGGAATGACTAATTGGAAGTTAAATTGATTTAAACCACTTCTAGGGATGCTTCATATAAGTATCCACACAGAATGGTTGGTAAGTGGTGATTTCTTAAGTGACTTCATGACTCTCAGCAACTGCTGGTATCTTCAGTAGAAACTTAGGGCTCAGACTTGTAATCAGTTTATTAAAGCTTAATAAATGACCTTGCATCAACTGAGGCTCAACAGTGAAAGCCCAGCAACATAATCTACCTTAAATCTCAGTGTTAACAGGTTTGAGCTCCATGGGATTACATGGCTGTGGGCTGAGAGTGCATAAGGATATCAGAGTTGTGGTAACGTGAATTTGAGATGATAATGAAGTGTGTGGGGAAAAGTGTTTGTGTTTTTCCTGGTGCATTAAAATACCTCAGTGGATTACAGCCACCAGTATGTAAATGAAGCATCTGTAAAGGTTGGTACTGCCCAAGGCCTGTAAATTAATTACATAGGTATTTATTAGAATTTTCTCTGCAAATTCCAGTAAGATTTTGTTTATATGTTTACATTATATACCTTACTGTTTTTCAAAAGTCTTGAGCTTTGAAATCATTGCAAGTTGATAAAGATTCAGCACTTTAAAAAAAAAGCCATGTGTTTAGGCTCTTTATAAAATAGGTGAGCCTGGTTTGAGCACACTCAGGATATGATCCACAGTCTATTACATTAATAAGAACCCTTCAATTTATCTTAAAGATATTAACTCAATCTGTAATCGATTCTGAGCTATTACTGCATATTTAAAATAATTTATTTTAAAGACTATCTCATTCTGCAGTGGATGTACTTCTGGAGAGATATTCACATACAGTGATCACATCTGTGTAGCTGTACAAAACAAACCAGTGACTTGGCTTAGAAGGAATTGTCAGGGACTGAAGTCTGTACAATACAGGTCAGCAGGTGAAAATGCAGACTCTATGTAATTGCTAGTAGTTTTGTTATTCATAGGTGTAATGTTTCCTCTGAATTGTTCTAAAAGATAAAAAAGATGTTGAAAGCCAATGTTTTGTCTTGGGTTCCTCTTTGTGAGGTGAAACAATGCTCCAAGCTCACCTGCTTCCCAGCAGTGTCAAAAAGGAGTCTGATGTATGTTCCTTCATTAGTGCTTGATTTAAAAAAGGAAAAGAAATCAGGATGTGAGGACTGTGGGCCTTGTCCCATTGACTTGAATCCAGTCATTTCAGTAAATACAAGCCAAGGTGCTGGAGAGTACTGGTATTTTCCCCATTGGATGGGTGGTAGGAAATAGGCATTAAGACCTGAGTATAATTCTTCTTGCACAAGCATTTATCTTGCCTTACACAGATGTGACAGTGATGCTGCACCACCTGCAGGAGCCAACCCCAACCCTCTTCTGTTAAACACCCTTCAGGTGAGTTCAGAAGGTCGAGGTTGGGCATGCTGGACCTGCCTTTTTGATAGCTCGAGGACAGCAGGCTGTCACTCTGTCATCTCTGTCCATCTGCATCTCTGGTGTCCTGACTGTCTGAGTGATTGAGGAAGCAAGTAAGTAGAAATCTAAAGCAGTATTTTAAGGCTTCATTAATTTAGAACAACATCGGTTTTTCTGTTTCTTTGATTAAACTTCTTTCCAAGTTTAAGTACTATGTGTTTTTAAAATTAAGATGCATAAAATCAAGATGAAGTAGTAAGCTGGAATGATATCTTTTAGAAAATTAACCAAGTTACAATCTTACACCTAGTACAATATTTTTACTAATGCACTTACATTGTCAAATTGGATATAATAAATTAATGAGATTACATTTGATGCAAATTTCAATTCATTGTTACTGTCATCACATTCAGGTACGTTGTAATAACATCTGTTTACTGAGCTGGTTCAAAAGGAACTCTGCCATGGAAGCATTGATTAGCATGCACAAGTTGGGAAGAGTCTTGGAATGAGTCAGAATTGTGTATTTAATATTGAAAGATTTCTGTGGTACTGTAGTGATCTGTAAATACTGAGCTTGAGACAGTGGCTCATTAATGCAAACCATACTGTCTTATGAGCAACAGTTTCGATAACAACCCCAGACTGGATAAAGTATAGGTTTTGATTTAATTCTTTATTTCTTTCCAGATTTCACATTCTTTCATTAATTATTGAGCAGAAATATTAGACTGAGGAAACTTCATTGTTTTCTTCACCTTTTCCAGAGCTGAATATAATCTCAGGGAAAGAAATCCACATAAGCAATGTAACCCATTTCTTATTCTGAGGTTAACAAATAAGGAAGAGATGACAGAATATTAAAGAACTAGTACTTTTTTATCAATCCCTTACTCAGGATTTCAGTTATAGACATAATTTTTACTTGAGGAGCCTGCATATGTATATCACTTCTAGCTCACATCTTCTCTGGCCTGACTTTAGAAGACATAAATGTGCTTGCACCTTCTTTCTGTTGTAATCAGTTTCTCTCCTCTTTCAAGGGATATGCTTTATATTAGCATTACATTCTGTTGGAGAAAGGGTCCAAGACACTACCTGAAAGGTTTAAGAGTATGTGCTGCAAATGTCATTATGTGACTCCGTTTGTTGATAGACAATCTCTGTGTCGTCCTTCCAAAAGGCTCATGGGGTTATTTGGGTATTATTTGAACTAAAATGAGGTAGGAGAAAAACCCATGTAAGTGTTTGTACTGGAAGTGTAAAGGAACTCTTTCAGGACCCCACCTATGAATAACAGTGTCAGCAATGAAAAGAAAAATAGGACTGTGTTTCCCTTCACTGTCTATTGTCCAAATTCTTAAGCAGCAAGCTAGAGGCTGGAAGCTCAGTGGCACTGTACAGAGCTGTGGCTCTCCTCACAAGCCTTTCCCAATGTTATCTAGGTATGAAAAAGCCTTTGAACCCTTTCATAGACATGGCTGAGTGTGACCTTTTCGGGTAATTCTTGTCTGTGTTTTCTTACTCAGAAAGAGAGGCAACTGCCTCTTTTCTAGAAGCCAAGATCTGAGAATGGGTAGCTTTAGTAGCTGTCTTTCATCATTCTGCTTGGAGGAAGAGGTCAGGCCACTTCACAATGATGAAGACTGATGTATCACGGACAGGGTCAGAAGCAGAATTTGCTTTATTCTCCTAGAATTACATTAACTCTTAAAGAGTTGGATTTTGCTCCAACTTAAGTTCTGTAGGCAATATCTTCACTGACTTTTGTGGAACAGGTTACAGATAAAACATCTACTGTCAAGCTGAACAGATCATATTAATCACTGCTTATATTTTTTTCCCCACCTATCATCACTTTGTGGACAACTGTCTTGCATTTTCCTTCTTCAGAGTCTTAGTTTTCTCTTCAGTCTGCTGTAGTCACTGAGTTGCATAAAATGTCCTTTTAGCCAAGTAGGAATTATCATAAAATTCCAGTGCATAAAGTTTCTTACACTGCATAATGTGTCCATTTATATCGGCAAATTCAGTTGTGAAATACATGGCATGGAATCTGTTCTAAATCTGGTGCTGATGGGAGGTTTGTCAACAGGCCCTTCCTGAATCCTTAGAAGAGAGAAGTTGGCAAGGTCACGATCACATAGTGACCGTGGTGGATAATTGCTTGGCTGAACCTGAATTTTGTTAGGAATTGTCAAGGTTTCAGAACATTATTGCCATATGATAGCTAAGCAGTAACCTATCTTACTACTTTGTTTTTTCAAGTCCCTTTGAAGCCAGTGCCTTGAAGAGATTTGTCCTATAATGCCCATATGCAAGACCAGGTTCAAACATATTCCTGCTCTAAATACAGAAAGGCTGACATTGCTACAGCTTTCTCTGCCAGTGCCTGGCTGTTGAGACATTGTTGGTCTTTAATGTTGTTAATGTGTCATGTTTAAAAATGTCAACCACTTCTGCTCTGATTTAATATCTTGACCCAGATCTGACAGTCTCAGAATCATCTATCACTCAGGACTTTCCCTGGTCCTCCTCTTGACAGATTATATGTTTTCGTTTCAGACACAGTTGAAGTCTCCTCTGATGCAAATGCACAGCCACTTTTCAGACAGTACATCTTGTGAAAAAGATTTATTAATTCCAAAAGTCTCTTTCCTTAGTGACTCTCTAACCAATTTGTACTAGCACCATCTTTCTTATCCATTTCCTTCTGGAAAAGTTCATAAACTAACAGTGTAGTTAACAGTGAATTGACAATGAATGCATAGAAAGGTGAGTCCATGCAGGTCCAGAAGGTCCTAATAGTGGCACAGTGTTCTTGTTGCAAAGATTTTGTTGTTGAAATCCAGCAAATGAAACTGGAGCTTTCAAATTGAATGTGGATTCTACTTAGAGCAGTTTAATCTTTCATTTCCTCTAATAGGATAACAAAAGAATATAGAAAGCTTGCTTGACATGATCATACTCACTTCATAATGAAACACAGTGCCGAAAATTTTCAGGTCCATCTGAGGTGGTAATTTTCATGACTTCTGATCATATTTTTATTGGAGATTCTCCCCCAGGGATTCGGAAATTGTTCTTAATCCCTGTATATGTAGGATTATATTTTCAAAACTGTCAATATATTCGCTCCCATTGATTGCAGTCAAGGGCAATTTTACTTCTGACTTCAGTGATAGAATTATGTGCCTACTTGACATGCTTTTAACAGCCAAGTTCCCCAGTTGTTTTAAATTTGGATGCACTTATCCCTGACAATTGTACTTCGCTTAATAAAATTCCTTTTGGACTTGGTTCTTGACCCATATCCCATGACCAGTATAACCTTGCTGGTAAGGAATTACAAACTTGTAGGTGGTTTCATCTGACCCAACTTCCCATGGCAGTGCCTTTATACTCTCACTGTTACTGTTTGATAACCATTTTGTCTTCCTTGAGCAAAGACTCTTTGAAACATTTCAAGTCTTATAGGAAATTCAGTGGCAAGGGATTTGAAAAAGGTTTCTTCTTGAACATCCCATTATCCAAAGAATACATGAAGGGAATAGTCACGGTACCATGAGGCTTCATATAAGAGTAATTGATTGGAAAGTAATATTTTAATATTGACATTAGTGCTCTGTAAGAGACTGAAGTGAGAATCGCTTTGCACTGAATGCACCAGTAGGTGAGGTCATTGTTTAGGTGGTCACGGAAATGACAGGGAATATCTGTCCGTTTCCTTGTTATTCTCTCCTTCATCCTCTGCCATTCTTTTCCTCTAGGTTTTCCCATTCAAGTTCACCATGCAGAACAGCTGCCCTGGGCCAGCTCCTGCTGAGCCAGGCTGATGAGAGAGGACAGATTTTTGTTGCTTTTCTGTGCTAAGTTGTGGGTGGGTGTTGCACATAATAAACTCAGAAAAAAAAAAAAAAAGTACAAGAAAGTACTAAAACTGAAACAGAGCCTGAGCATTTTTGGGGAGGGTGAGATGGTGTTCTGGGAAAATGCAATTGCTGTGTATTCCATCTGTGCTGGCATCTGAGAGGAATGGTTATTAGAGCAGGACCCAGAGCATCACACCTGCAGTCCAGTCTCTGTGGGATCAGTAATTACATGTTAATTAACAAGTCTGGAATGAGTGAGAGTTTGCATGTCAGCAGATAATCTGTATAGTGACTAATAAACTGCAGAATGTTTTCAATTAGCAGGCTTGAAAAGGAAATCCCAGTGAGTGTTTTGCTTGGTTGGGAAAGGACGGAATGAATGCACTCTGTTGTTAGTTACCCTCCAAATAGGGAAGTGGCAGATTTAAAAACATTGTAAAGATTAAGATCTGAGAACACAAATGCTTAAGTTACTTGCTACTACTGTGCACTGATGAAATCATACAGAGTAAACTTCAGTGAAATGAAATTTTTCACTTGATTAAATAAGAGCAAACATGGAAAAAGTCAACTCTTGCATAGATTCTTTCAAGCTTTCAAGTATAAAATGTATTTTTATTACAAGTTTTTTAATGGACTGAAGTAGGGACAACTCCAGAACCTGTTTGCCAAGGAAACAAATGTTGCATTCTTTCTTTGGCCTGAATTCTGGGAATCATTGACTATATTCCACCTCTCTTAGGCTTTTCACTGTGATCTCCAGGTGTTAGATTCCCTCCACTATATGTTTACATAGTAATGTAAGGAGAACTTATTTCTTGGTGACCTGGCTTGTCTGTTTTAACTTTATTTCTGTTCTGTCCAAGTTTGCAGTCAGGAGCAGCATTTGAAAAGGTAATTTCCAAAAGTGTTGGAACAATTTTATATTTTTTAATTTTTCTCCCCCCTTAGGATGCTATTACAAGAGCATGCAATTTGGGACCCTGCTTTTTAATTAGCTACAAGTAAGGAGAGGTTATAAAAGGGAAGAATGATGAAAATTTTTTTGGGATTTACAATTTATAGAAGTGAATTTTAAAACTTTTGCATTAAGCGCTTCAAGACATGTAATACTTAATTTTGAACAACTTTCCAGCACTGCAGATGGATCAGAACCATTCAAATCAACCTGAAGTCATTGTTTTTAAGTTAATTCTTGATAAGTGAGTTGTATTCAAAATTAAAGTGAGTCAGAAGATGTATATTGTGATGGCCACAATGTATTTAGAATTACAGTTATGGAGATATACTCAAAATATATATGATTCTTGGCCTTGTGAATATCCAGAATACCTGTCTCTGACTCTGTTCTGTGCAGGTGCTTTTAGTGTTCTGTCCCAAAGAGGATGCTTTTGGGAAAGGAAAGCTGATACTGATCTGCTTTGTACACTCTTCAACTGCATGGCTCATCTTCAACTCCTCCCAAACAGGACTGGAGCTGTGTGGAGCCCTGGCTGGGCTGAGCTACAGAAGCACGATTATAAGCCACTCCTGTGCTATTGCCACATCATATATCTCTGATAATGAACATTTTGCAGCAAGAGTTTTTGTTTGTTTGTTTGTTTGTTTGTTTGTTTGTTTTTTAAATCTTGGAACAGGTGTCACTTGGATATGAATAATGTCAACAGCTGTAGCTTTTGTTCTTAATAATCATCAGTCTTCAGGTCAACATCAATTTTCCTCCCTCACCCCAATTCCAGATTGTTGCTGCCATTTGTAGGGAAGCAAGGCCAAGGCACATGGGAAGGTGCTAGATCATTTCCACATGGTGAGATGTAGGAGAGTTGGGCCAGTCTTTTGAAGAGTCCAGATGCTCTGAGAAGTTTTCCCCAATTCCTCTTCTATGTTTTTCTGCAGGTCCCTTCCTGGCTGCTACATTAAACTGATATTAGATAGAAGAGATCTTGATACAATCTAAGGCATCATTTCCTTCCTTACGCTTTAATTAATTTGTGTGGGTCCCTGTAGCATCTGCTAGGAAATCAAATTGGATTTGGCCAAGCCCCTTCTAGGGCATGCAGGCAGGTTTTCTGCCGTTTCAGATAAACTGTGATCCCTGACTTCAAGACTTTTCAGTTCTTGTGGGGGCTTATTAGTGCTCACCTCCATCAAGTGCATGGTGGTAGGTTATCCTTAATTAAATGAATCTAGTTCAAGATCTTCCCCTCCTCCCTTTCTCTTTTCCCCTCCTTCCCTTGCCTTCCTGTATTTCTGAAGGATACCTGACCTTGTATGTCACTCACATCAGTTTGCAGATTTTTTAGTTTTCTCATGATGTTAAACGCAGGATTGGTTGGAGCACAAGAAATGGGTTATGTTTTTCACTCTGAAGACAGCATGCATCTAGAATTATGTCCTCACAGGTAATTGAAGTTGCAGCTGTTGTACCAGCCACCTCTTTTCACACTGTCAGGGAAAAGAGGTACTGTGGAAGATTACTAGCACTTGATATCAGCAGTTGGTATTCCTAACACATGCAGACCTTCACATGTATTAATGTGAATTTATATTTACAAATATTGAGGTTAAAATTAGAAGTTTCCTCGGATACAATATGTTATTATGGTCATCTCATGTTGGTCCTTTGGGTTTTCCCCCAGTCAGACAGCTGTCCATAGCTTACTACTCAGAGTGTTTGTAAAGGGATAGCAAGTTATATTTTTCCTCCCTTCCATGACTTATTCCAGATTGAATTGCTCTAATTTAATTATTTTTAAAGTAATTTCTCTCCTAATTTTGGGTACATTTAGACATTATCTCATTACTTGTAACTCCTCTTAGAAGTTTGCACTTTGACAGGTTATACTATACAAAATGCTAAAAGAAAAATATCAGTGAAACAATAACAGCAGGACAGGACTTTTCAATTGCTATGAAATAAAACCACATGGAAGTGGAGTGTAAAGGACTTGACTTAGGTTTTCAGATGTTCAGCCAACCTCATGGAAGTCATTTAACCCTCTGTACCTGTTTGTCTCTTGTTTGCCATTCACCCATGTGATTTAAAGTTTCTAGAAATTTCTCTCACAAGTGTCTCTAAAATGCTCTGAGACAGCTGGATGCCAAAGAACTATAAATATTAGCAAATAGTCTTCTGTTCGTATTGCTGCCTGAACTGGGGTCACCAGCACAGCTTTAAAAACAGGCAGTCTTAAATTAGAAGTAGTTTTAAAAAGCTGACGCTTTTCCCAAGGTCTGTAAAATCATCTAATCCCAAAGAAAAGCTGATGCCTTTAATTCATCTTGCTTTAATTTCGGCAATGGTAATGCCTCTTGTCCAGGCTGTCAGCGTGGCTCTGCGGTGAATCCCTCTGTGTCCTGTTTGCAGGGGCTGCTTGAAATGGTGCGGGGTTCCTGAGCTGAGGTGCCTGGCCAAAATCCTGTCCTGCTGTCTGCTGTGTGAGAGTGCATTACCCCACCAGGCAGGGGGCCATGCTGAACCTGCTGGGTTTTTAACTAGGCATCATGAGTCAGACACTTTACTGGTAAAAGTGCAGAGTTTGGGCTATTTAATTATTTGTTAGCCGTAAGAATCTGAGGATTCACAAACCGTCTCTTTTGAGGAATGCAGTGATTTCATCAGATAAATGTTTAAAGCAGGGCTAAGATAGCAGACAACCACAGAAGAAAAATATTTTTTCCTTTGAGATAACCTCTTAAATATATACATATTTAAAACCATTTTATCTTTTCTGTCTAAGCACCCCTTCTGTCAGCAGCAGACAGAATTAAAAAGAGGAAACCCTCAGTGGATGCCTTTCTTTTTTTTGTGAAATGTGTCAGATGATAAGCAAAATGTAACTGGGTATTTATTCTACTTTTCATGTGCCCTGCAAACTGTGGAAGGCAGCAAGAGATAGAGCAGCAACAGCCTGATAAGCCTGGCTTTTCCCTTTTTGCTGGCTTTCTATTTACTTGACTTTCTTTGAGGGAACACTGGGCTAGAGACCAAATGTCTTTACTCATCTGGGAGATTTTAGAGCTGCTGGGAATAGACTGGTGCGAAAAGCAACTCCTTGATTACAAGATTTGTAGGTAAATGTTACCCTTGCAATAATCACCATTTCCCTTCCATCTCCTCCACAGCACATTCTGTTCTAACAGTCCTTAACAAACAATAACAGCAAAAATAAGCCATATTTTTTTTACACTGGTTATTTTCTCTCTCCTTACTGAAAAGGACACATAATGGAATGAATCTGGCTTCCCATCTGTTGCTAGGTGCAATTCAAAGTGGCAGTTTTGACCTATAAAGATTTGGCTGTTTTGCGTCATGTGTACCCTAGAGACAGCCTCTCCCCCTTAATTTCTCTGTGTCTCCATTTTCCATCTGTGAAAAATCAGGATAACACTACTTTTCTACTTCACAGGGATTTTACAAGGACACATTTATTAACAGGGACAAAGCATAGGCTCTGTATTAGACATCATGCAAATATCTATGTCTAAAATCTTGCTGCCACCCTTAGTTTCACAGAACCCAAGTTGATTGACCTTCATTATGTGACAGAAGGTGACTTGTTGTGCTAGGCTGCCTTATGGATGCGCATCTCTGAATCTTGCCATTTTTAAATACATTCATAATAGGATGATTTGCAAGTCATCCAGCTGAATTTGGTCTTTCCCATTAAATAGTTTAGGACATCCCAGGGGTAGGAAATTAACTTATCATTAGCCTATCATTAAGTGTGTTTACGTGTTGCACTTGTGGATCCCAGATAAAGCAAGGGCCAGTGGGAACCACAAACTATTGGAGTGAAGGAAGGGTGTGGGAAATACTTACCTATTTGGGAATGGTTTTCTCAGGGCATGTACCTCTAGAGCTGTGATTGCTTGTTGTATTAGAAGGGAAGTAGTTCTTCAGTCAGCTCCATAAATCAGTAGTTCTCAGGTACATTTTTGCAGTCACATGCAGGCCAGGTTTAAGCAGTTCAACATGCCTGTTTGAGAGAAGACATCTCCAGGGCATGTTGGTTGATCAAAGCCATATTTTAGACTTGTACTAAATTATGGACTTAGTCCTGGAAGAGTTCATGGGATGGGTAGGGGTGTTTTGAGGAGCTGAGGCTTTATAGCAGCAATCCTTCAGGGTATTTCATACCTCTCCTATTTCCAGTGAGGTTTTTTGGAATGACAAAATTCAAGCTCAGCAGTGATAGTAGTTCTGTGACTGAACAGCAGACAGGGCAGCAGCATTCCTTGTGGATGATTACATGGCAAGGTCCATCAGCTAGATTGAATGACTTGCTCATTGATGTGGGCTCTGTGCCTACCATGTCTTTAGAATCCTTAGTGAAATCTTTGGAGTCTTATTTCCAGGCTGTGCTAACATGGCTGTGCTTACGATGTTAGCCCCCACTGGGGATATTGGTAGCTATTCCCAGCCTCACAGCGACGGAAAAGATGCAGGCTGTGCCAAAGCAGCACATGGGAAACTGTTACAGGGTCTATTAAAGATCATTGCAGTGTTTTAAGTTTTTCACCATATTACATCCAAATATTCTATTTTTTTCATAATATTATCTTTGTAACAGTAATGAAAATTGACCTTATTTAATAAAAAACTCTGGAGTTCTGTTAAAATTCCATTGAGTTATGTGTGTATGTGTACACAAGCTTTGCAGAAGAAGCAACGTCTCCTGCAGAGTGCTCTACTAGCTTAAAAATAAGAAAATCAGAGCTGCCACTTTGCCTCTCTAACTCCCATTAATTCTATTATTTGTGCAATAAATGTAGAATTTTATCCTTTTTAGGTTTAGCTAGCTTTTAAGAATCTGGTTGAGAGAATTTAGAATAAAAGGAAACTGCAGCAGAGCTTTCTTCAACCGGTGTTTAGGAACGTGTTACTAGAAGTGCAAATAAGTAGTTAATTAAAATTCGGCTTAAAATGTATTCACTTTAGTTCACTAAACAAAACAGAAGCCCCTTCATGTGAACATCAGTGATGTGGAAGCTGCACTTTTGAGATTTGGCAGTGACACAGCTTTTGAGAACTGGAAAAGAGTATCAGGGAAAGAGAGACATGGCCTCATCCTGCAAGGCTTTACTGATTTGATAGCTCTTCTTATTTCCTTAGGGCATGTTTGCCTGTAGCACTGCATTCCAGTGGAAAGGCTCTTAATTTTGCTCAAAGGATGGGGTCAGGAGGAGGTGACATCTCTCTGTGTATGAGGGAGC
Organism: Bombycilla garrulus; assembly: GCA_013400315.1. Lineage (NCBI taxonomy): Eukaryota > Metazoa > Chordata > Aves > Passeriformes > Bombycillidae > Bombycilla > Bombycilla garrulus. The sequence continues at coordinate 1,296,910 of VXBU01013112.1, read as the reverse complement.
AGGCAGGTCCAGCCGCACTGAGCCTCCTCCCGCTCCTGCTGCTGAGGCGAGGAGCAGCGCCTCGGCAGGACCATGTGAGCTATCTCACAGCACCTCGTTAGCATGGGATGATGGCTTTATTGGAGGAGAAAGTCATAAAAAAGTTTCCTTTGGTTAAAAATGAGCAGTTTTATTTTAGTGTGATGACAGCCTGATACTGGGGATTGAATTTTTGTGTTGCAGCTAGTTTTGTGTATATGCAGGCAAGGGAAGGGAGCTGTGGACATAAATGGCTAAAAAGCAGTTGCTGCAGGGGGTGAGATCCAAACAAGAAAAACTTGCAGTGATTTTTTAATTTTTAGTTTTTAAACTTCTGAGGCTTTTGTGGTCCTGTCAGCTGAATGAATGTCTCTTTGAATAGCAAACTGCTTATGTGGAAGTCCTGGCTTTGAATCTCACTTAAAAGTGATCATTTGCAGCTACGGTTGAGATAACTACCAAGGATGAAGGTTTCAGATGTAGTTTTTTTTACTGCTAGTTGTAAAGCTAACATTTAATTGAGGTATTGCACGGTCCTGTATCTTGTCATCATGGAAATTCAGTCTACAGAAAGATTCAGTGTTACCTGTTCCAGGGAAAAAAGCTACTGTAGGAAAATGTGTCAAAAAACCTCCCACATAATGTAATACTAATGTTTAAAAATCCACGCTCACCTTTCATGTGAACATCCCAAAGTGCTTTTCAGATGGAGAAACCGGAACCCAAATTAATGACACAGTGCTTCTGGTACCCTATTACAATATATTTATTTAATTTTTCTTTTGCATGTTGTTACTGTGGAAAGCCAAGCCTGGGTTTTGTTAAGGGTTCACACCAGAGAAGTACCCCCCACCCTGCCCTGCTGTGGAGGTCTCCAGGGGCTACTGCAATGTAAATAATGCATGTCAGCAGTTACCTGCTGGGGCAGGGGCACAGCCAACAGAACCCAGGCTCCAGGGCAAGTTTACCTGGCCACTAGACCAGATTGCCTCCCTGCTGTTGGTTTTCATCACTGATATTATACTGAAGTCCAAGGAAAATGCCACAGAGAAGGAGCCAAGCCAAGTATTTGCTAAAAACAGGGTCAATGTGATTGTTACATTTAGAAGGACAGTACATGTGTAGCTCACCCCAAAATACACGTGAATATCTGCTGTCTGTCACAAGCTAATATGAACGTCACCGGATAACCTCAGACATGCACCATTGAAGATTATGGAAATTCTTCAATACGAAGAGGACAGGCCTCTCCACCTGCCAGGGCGGCACGGAGCGATGGAGCCGGGAGGGACCCGGCCCCAGATCCGAGCAGCGGCTCGCTGTTCGCGGGCCGGCCGCCAGCAGAGGGNNNCGATCCCAAGGGAACCTGCCCCGATCCCACAGGAACCCGCCCCGATCCCACAGGAACCCGCGCCGATCCCAAAGGAACCCGCGCCTATGGTGGGACTCGACGCCAGCAATGTGTTGCTTTTCCTGCCTCGGTGCTTCGCCCAGCAGGCGTTTAGGGCTCTTGAGCTGCAGCAGGCAGGTTCAGTTCTTCACAAAGCAGTGTAGACCTCGTGCTCCAGGTCAGGAGGTCTTCATCTAACTCCATCGGCAAGCACAGCGATAGTGCTTGTGATAAAGGATTTTCTGCTGAAATAGCAAGTTAATATATGCAGATAATGAGTTGGGATATGTATGCATCTGTAATTCAGGTATCCCTGTGTAATACCCATATTTAGAGAGTAGGTGGGGAAGGGGAGAAAGTGTTACAGATCTTCTGTAGTTCAACCACCTTGATTGGAGATGAAGGTAACTGGAAATACTCTATATCTGTCCTCATTGATTAAGGTTTTAGGTGCAGCTATTCTCTGTGATGTCCCTGCTTGCCTGGATGGTGTGATGTACAGCTAACATACAGATATACTACCTGCAAGGGAGGAACTAATTTTAAAAGAATCTCATTTAAGAGGTGTTTGGTGTTGTGGCCAGATGAGTAAATAAATTGATTAATTGTATGGACTCAAATTCTCATGTGAGATGCTGTGACCCTGGGGCTCTAGCCCATTCTCTATCAATATCTCTATCTACATATTTAATATATTTTTTCATGTGGTGGCTCCATTTTCCTCACATTCTTTGTAAAATAACTAGCACAGTAGTGCCTAGGTTATTATCATGTCATATCATACCCAGAGGCCCTGGGTATTTTCATGTCATGAATAACAGTAATGTCATTTCCACCTTTAAAGCCTGTCCTGACATCATCATGTTATTTTATAAATATCGATCTTTTAAATGGTGTTCATTGTTGCTCTTCATAAAAACTGAAAGAGTACCATCAGTTTGCCAGAGAGAATACCGAATCCCAGAGCAAACAGATCAGTTACTACAATTTTGGGGTGTTTTGATGCCTTTGTATTCTTCAGGGTAAAGTGCTATGTATTCTTAGTGCTGCTGACCTGATTTTAATCCTAGCTAATGTCTTGCAGCCACTGAATGGAATATATTGAGTAGAATAATGAATTCAGTCTTACAGAATGATGCTATAAGAGCAGTTTAAAAAAGGTCAAAGATGGAATTTATTTTCTCTGTGTTGTTGGAACTCCTGTGTTTGAGTGTTTAGAAACTTGATACACCTTTCTAGCAAGTGAATAAATCAGAGAGAAGCCAGAGCCTTATATTGGCAGTTTCTGAGTAGTTTCTCCTTGGAGGTAAATCAGTGAGAGGTAAAAGGTGTTAAATGTCTTCAGCTATTTGTGGATATAGAACAGATCAGAGCAGGATAGAATAGAGTCCATCCATGAATTAAGCCACCACAAATAATTTTTAGTCAACTTACAGTTTCTGCACATACTATAATAATAAAGAACAGGGGTGGCCATATCAGAGGTCATAAGGAAAAGCTGAAGTCTATTAAATGGTCACATCTGTCAATCCTGTTCTTTTTAGGAGGGATGGAAAATAGCTGAAGAAATTGTGATGCCTGTCCCAAATTACTCTATGCATGCTATGGAAAGTCCCTAGGGATGGTATTTGATTCTGAACACACTATCTTTTCTCATCAGTCATCAAATTGGTATTGCGTGCTGTTGTCAACCTATTACCCATTTTTTTTGTGAAACATACATAGTCTTCTCAGCAAGATAAAGCTCTGGGCACAAATCTCCATGGCTCACAACAAACACTTCTTGAACAAAGCAAAATTCATATTCTGCTTTCCTTCTGATGATGTTCTGAGCCCTGTACAGTTAATATAAAAACATAGCAGCAGTTGTAATCAAAATGAGAGTAATAGAGAACCTAAAGACATGAAAATATTTCATGAAACCTACTCATGAAAGTGAGGATTTTGTAGCTTGCTCCCTGGAACAGTAAAATCCACTTGCATGTGAGCACTTAGATGTGATTCCTGTAACTTGACACGGCATGTGAGGCTACTCCTGTAGGAGCAAGGAAAAGGCTTTCTAGTGGATACAGTGCAATTTCTTAAAAGGATAATTGGTGATTATAATTAATTTTTGACAAAATTTTTCGACTGTACAAAAATTAATAATTTGTGGATTTAAGCAAAATGCTGATGACTGAATATAAGTATTTTTTATTTCTTGGAGACTGGAAAGACTGTAGGCTTAATACTGTCAGATTTCCATTGACTATGGTGGTATAGGACAAAATATTTCTCTGTTTAAGGGGGAAATCACTTTGGCTTTTTCTCTAGTGCTTATGATGTTTAACTTAGTAGGCATACATTTGCTTTTTGGTTTGTAGATGTATATTGATTATCTTGTACTGTTTTTTGATCAAACTAAATAGACCTTTAGTTTTTATCTGTTCTTCTCTCAAAGTGAAAGAGGAAGCTTATTTTAAATATGTTCTTTTTAATGGAATCTTAAAAAAAAGTATCAAGAATTATCAGAAATACTTATACAAATTTTTAGAAAACATTTGTTCTTTATTTTTTAAATACTATGTCTGTGTCCCAAAATTATGGCACTCATGCCTTTAGAATATAGACATAGTCAACACAGACATGGGAAACATAGACAAGGAAGACAGAGAAATTATTCCACATTTTCATTAAGTTTTTACACTGAAATATGATTCTTGTGGTGTTCAGTTTCCTACAGATGGTTTAGAGCATATAGTAATGTACAGTGGAGGCACATGTATGTAAACCCTCAACATTTGGAAGCAAAATAAACTTTCTTATAATCTGTACCTAGTTTTTAAAACAGGACCAAATTATTTTCCTTGCTGTTCAGTAGAAGGGGCTGTTTGCAACAAATTTTTAGCATTTCTAGCAGAACTTTGCCAGATGTGTAGTAATGCCTTTGTTTCAATTTGAGAGGGCTTTAAAATGTCTTTCTAATTCAGGATATTTTGATATTCAGTAAATAATTAAAAAATTCTGGATTAGGATGTATGCCTTTAATAAATGCATTTTTAATTCAATAGGATTAAAATATTATTTTTTTCTGCCTAGCTCCAAGTTGCTCATCAAGGCATATTTTTGGTTAGCTCCAGATTCTTCCCCATGTAAAGTCACAGGGGTCAGCAGAGTTAATATATGCAAACGTTTTTGCCCAATGTCATTTTTTGATAACTCAATTTATGCTTAATTGCTCCACATAATTACAAAGAGTACTTTAATGCTAGTTTATGATAAATAATCTCAATGAACCATTGCTAACACCATGGCTCCACAAATGAAACATTGCATCACAGTCTGCTAGTTCTGGTACCAATTTCTGTGTTAGATAAATGAAAGGTGACATGAGTAGCTCAGCCTGCGAAAAAGAGTAATTTCCCCCACACCCCATGAAGATTTCTTGCTCCTTGTATGTGTTCCCTGCCCTGAGTGTAACAGGATTCTGTATAAGCCACCTCTACAGTCGAAGAGTACGTGGTCAGTTAGGCTGGTGTGTTCCTGCTCACTGTCTCTGTGCTATGGATGGGTTATAATAGTGACACAGTGCTGAGCACCAGTGTTGTAATTGTACCACAGAGTCTGCTGCTTACAGGCTGCATTTCTCCAGTGTCTGTTGCAGGGGGCTGTGTGTTTTAACTTGGGAAACAGAATCTATTACAAAAGATTAGGCTGGCTTAAATTGGTACTGCAACTCAGAGCACTAGGGAGAATGACACCACCAGCAGCTGTGGAGTATCTCATACCTACGTTGTAAGCTATCTACAAATACATCTGTCTCTTAGTACATGAACTTGCAGTAGATTTGTATTCTCTTTACTTCAGCTAGTCCCAATATTTTCCTTTATTTCTCTGTGTTGCGTGAAGATTTCCAAGGTTTTTTCTCAAGCTATTTCCTTAAATATTAGGTTTCATTAATGTTGTGTAAATACTAGGAATCTGGGGTGAGATTCTGGTCTGCTTTCATTTGCCAAGGTGTGGAGGAACTGCTCAGCTGAACTATTCTAGGCTTGTGTGGCAAGGGAGGTCATGGTCTGGTCCTTACCAGAAAACATGAATTGCAGTCTCCCACTTGATTCATGTGCATTGTTCTCATTATCCTTAATGGATGTTGTGGACATATATTAGGGGAATAAGCCCTATTAGGAACTGTCTAAGGAGTGAAATGAAAATGATAATCACTTTGTCTTGGATGAGGTATTGTATTTATTCTATGGGATTTTAAAGGCTATTTTAGTGTTTAAATTATCTGGTGCATTAGAGAATGGTTTAAATAGGCTCTGGTTAATTGACAGTGGTGGGTATGTTTTAGAAAATTATTATACACATTGGGACTTCAGTTTTGCTGTGAATCATATTATTTTTGGAGATGTAAATTGCAGCCTCTCCCAGGAGACAGAAATAATGTGCTGCTTTTTTTGATTTTTAGCAATAATTAAAATGATGTCTTAAATTAGGTGCAGGTATTGTCATGGAACAGCACAAATCTGCTTGGGGGGGGTTCAGAATCCTTGAGAAAGCTGTGACTTTTTTGTAGTAAAATAAACTGTGTACCTTGTGGTTTGTAGCCTAGAAATCGTTTTTCTCCATGTATATCATCACATAAGAAGGCCAAGTAGTCTGGCAGAGAGACAAAGCAACAGAGCTGTTCACTGAGATGGAGGGTGGATGCACTCCAAATGGGAATTAAACTAATTGAAGTGGACTGGAGCTATTGCCTTGCCTGACACTTAGCTGACACACAAGACTGTAATTTTGAATGCTGTTGATCCTTTAATTTTCATCCCTTGCCATTCAGATCAGATGAGGCTGTGACTGAAGCAGTAAGTACCTACCTAAGGCTTTGAGGGAGGATTCACTGCCAGCTGCACAGTGCAGAGATCTGCAGGTTACATCTCACTTCTCAGGTCACCAGGCTTTGAGGTAGGGCTGTGGGAGGGAACAAGGTTAAAAGAAAAATCATTTTGTCTCCTTGTTATTTGGACTTCCTGGTTTCCGACCAGCAGCCCAAATTTAGTTATGGTTGTTTTTTTCTCTCCTAGAGTAGAGAAATAAGTAACGTTTGTTACAGCTGATGGGAAGCAAATTGAGTGCAGTGGAGTGGGTGATCTTTATTAAGAACTAGGTGGCAATGTCACATATCACCCTGTGTGCAGAACCTGCAAGCATAAAGATCCACTTTCCTTCCTAACCAGAGCAGGGGGTATCATGCTAGATGGATGGAGTGAATGTGTGAGGACTTGGAGAGTTCTTTTATGCTGTAATTGAGAAGAATCTTAGATAAACCGGTAATCTCCAAGGGACAGCAAAGAAAGTTTTATCAGCCAGTTGACAGCTTTGTTAAGAGAAAGACCTAAGTGTGAGTACTATCAGTGCAGAGTAAGTTGTTTCTAAATAGGGCCTGTGTGTGTCTGTGCACATCCTGAAATGCTCTAAGTACAAGGTGTTCGTCTGAAGCACAGGTGTGGGGTTTGGAATAGCACTGACATCATTTCCTAAATTCCAACAAAGACAAACCTACCATATCAGGGATCTATGGAATTAAGACTTAAATTAGTTTCTGTTGTACAACATTGTCTGCAGATGCTCTATTTATAGTGAAATGCTTTGTAGTTTAACCAAGCCACTTCTTAATGAGGTCATCCAGTGCTTTGAGACCACTTATTCAGATACTGGAAGGAGCACCAAGAATGATTCTGATTTTTTTTCCATTTTTGTCCTGGGCCTTATCGCAGAAGGCTTTTATTTAACTTAAATTGCAAATCACTTATGTATTCTTTAAACCTGTAAATGACAATGTGACAACTTAGGAAGTTAAAATTCAGCTGTGCCTGGAACCTACAGTCTCTGGGTTTCACATTATATTTCTCAGTGTTTGTGAAGTATAAGTTAGCAATGTAGCATTCAAATTCTATGGAATTAACGGCCATCAACTTAGGCATCTCTCTAGGCAAACTCTGAATGCAGCTGTCAACCAAACACAGGACAGTACAAAACTTGCAGTGTTGCATCTAAAGAACCGTGTTACTCCTATAGTCTCTCCTGCTAGGAAGTGCTTGATTTTTCCAAAGGCAGGAGAGAATGTGGCCAGTGATATGTAATGGCCAAATAAATATAAATTTCAGCATTACCGAGGCTTATCATATGCAAACTGAAAAAAGTAAGTAGTATTATGCCCAAAACATTATTTATAACATTAGTGTATTGATTGGATATTCTCTGAACCATTGTTTTTATTGACTTTATGTTCATAGCTGTTCATCATAGTACTTACTCCTTTCCTCATTCCTTTTCTTTTTCATACTTAAAGGGAAAAGTGTCATTTCATCTCAGTAACAATAGGACTTGATGATTTTCACATTAAAAAAAAAAAAAGCTGGAGAGGTTTCTGAAATCGTCCACATTCTCAATTTGTCTTTTTCTCTATCACTTTTCCCAGCTTCCTGTGCTTTCATCCTGATGACCACTTCCTTGGCAAATCAAAAAGTCTTCTTGCTGTCTTGCTCCTTATTTCTTCTATCCTTAGGAACAATTTTTTTCACATCTCTCCAGCTCATCAATTCACATTATTGACAGTCCTTTGTGCTTCACATTTTGTCTAAGAGTGTATCTTTCTCCCTTTTCTCTGTACCTTCATTTCTGTGTCATTCTGCTCTGTCTTGGTATTGCAGTCATTAGTATATATTTTCAAAGTTAAAAAAAAAAAGAAAAAAAGGGTAAATTTTGTTTGAAAAACTCAAAGTAAGATGAAATTTTATAATATTGTCTCTATTCTGTCAGTTCCCGAGGCTGATCCCTGCAAAAATGTTCTGTAAATGTTCCCTTTCAGTTCCCAGCTCTGTCATGCAAAGTTGCATTTGACATTGGTTTATCTGTGTTGTTTATGGCTGTGTAGAGAAGGAGGGTGAGCAGTATTATTTTCCTACTGTTTCTCCTAGACCAAATGAGAATCGTTCCTTCTCAAAACCACAGGCAAATATTATGCACATGTAAAGAAAAGCCATCAAAGGAAATATCTTGACCATGAAATACTGATACCATTTTTCTAGATTGAAACTGTAAGACGTAATCACAGAATTATTTAATTTGGAAAAGACCTCTGAGATCATAGTGTCCAGCCTTTGCCTGATCTCCATCTTGTCGACTAGATCATGGCACTGCATGCCATGTACAGTTTTATCTTGGACATCCCCAGGGACAGTGACTCTACCACCTCCCTGGACAGTCCATTCCAATGTTTAGCAACCACTTCCATGAAGAATTTCCTCCTGATGTCCAGTCTGAACCTCTCCTGGCACAGCTTAAGGCTATAACCTATTGTCCTATCAGTATTGCCTGGGAGAAGAGACCAATTCTCACCTGGCTATGGCCTCCTTTTAGGTAGTTGTAAAGAGCAGTTAGGTCTCTTTTTCTCCAGACTAAACACACCCTGCTTCCTCAGTCACTCTCTGTAGAACTTGTGCTCCAGACCCTTCACCAGCTCTGTAGCCCTTCTCCTGATGTGCTCCAGCCCCTCAGTGTCTTGTAGTGAAGGGCCCAGACCTGGACACACTGTCTGAGGTGTGGCCTCACCACTGCTGAGTACAAGGGTAGAATGACCTCCCTGGTCCTGCTGGACACTCTTTTTCGGATCCAAGCCAGAAGGTCATTGGCCTTCTTGGCCACCTGGGCACGCACTGGCTCATGTTCAGTCACTGTCAATCCTCCAGGTCCTTTTCCACCGGGCTGATTTCCAGCCACTCTGCCCCAGCCTGTGTCGCAGCCTGGGGTTGCTGTGACCCAAGCACAGGACCCAGCACTGGGCCTTGTTGAGCCTCCTGCCACTGGCCTCAGCCCATCAATCCAGTCTGTCCAGATCCCTCTGCAGAGCCTTCCTGCCCTCCAGCAAATCAACACTCCTGCCCAGTTTAGTGTAGTCCACAAATTTGCTGAGGGTACACTCAATCCCCTCATCCAGTTCATCAGAACAGGACTGGGCCCAACACTGATCCCTGGAGACCACAACTAGTGATAGGATACTCACTGGATGTTTTGCCAAAAGAGCAGATTTAGAACTAAAGGGAAATTTGTGCTGGATTAAACCCTGCTGATGAAAACTGGTTTTTATCATGGTGAGAAGTGTTTTGTACAGAATAACAGTAAATGACCAAAGTGGCCAAAGAGACCAGGGTCTGCCCCAAACATGTCTGAGCTTGCTTGTTAGCACCCTCGGCTGTCCTAACTGCTCTGTAAACAAGAGCATTACTTGTCTGTCACCTCAAATGGCATTGTGTTAAGGAGCTGTGCTGTCCTGTGGGCAGGCTGCATTTCAGACAGTCTTGGCACAGAGGAGCTGTCTGGTCTTGGGGAGTGATGTTTTCCTCTGCTTTTGAGTGTATCATATGTTTTTCTCAACTGAATTTCTCAGTCTGAATGTGATGCCATGGCACAGGGATCAATAGTGTTCCTCTGTGGCAAGGTGTACTGAATGCCAAATGTCTTTGGCTGCCTGTTATTCTAAGACAACTTAGCAGAGCCAAGAAGCCTGCACCACCACTTTCATTAGGGGTAATTATCCTTGAGCAGCTGGGATAGGAGCCGGAGCCTGAATGGTAATTAGCTGCCATTGCTAGGAGATGCATTTGCAGGTTTCTGTACCATTTTACTCTCTGTCTAAAGAACAGACAGGGAATTGTGATAAATCTACAGTCCTTGCTGTTGGAGAAGAGCTGCCTGCCTACAGATCACCTTAAATTAGGATGTTCTTTGCATGCCCATCCATGTGGTCTTGCTGCAGTGAGAAATCATTCTGCACTTGGATGGTTTGAGTCATTGCAGCAGTATGAACATTTTCCTGTATGTTTTCTCAACAGATGTGCTGCTTTATCATTTTTTTTAATGTTGTGGTAAAGTGACAACTACTGCAAATCTGTTTCAGTTTTGTTATGGGGTAGAGTTTGTATGCGTATCACCTGTGAACAGAATCAACAGATTGGGAGAACCAAACACAACCTCAGTCCAATATAAGATGATATGTCTCTATCCTTCAGTATTTTCAAAACGTACATTTTCAGTAGAAGTTTTATGGTAGACTTAAATAGAAGAATAACTTTTAAAAACATTTTCTTCCCCCAACTGTATTTGGTATTATGTTTTGGTATCAGTAAATAGCACTGGAAGAGCTTGACAAGTAATATGCCCTTCCTGCAAGATTTTTTCATGATACAGCAGAATTTTTAGAGAGATGGGAAGGAATTTGTAAAGCTTTTTTTCATGCAGAACAAATCTTCTCAGCACTTGATGACCTCTGCTTTGTTCTGTGATAATAGCAATAGTCATCTCTATCTACTAATGTTCCTCTTCAAAACTTTTTACAAGTATTAGTTAATGAACTTCTGGAGCACTATTTAACAAATAAAAACAGGAGGTCCGTGATGGGAAACTGAAGATGTTATGCAATACATACTTGTCCTGTATTGTATTGTATTTCTGTGTAGGCAACACTTCTCAATAGATTGGAAGGAAAGAAAGCAGTCAAATGATTTCTTCTGTGCTTCAGTAAGGACCCTGAAGAATTGTGTCAGTGAGAATGAGGGCATTCAGCATGACACTGCTAGATGCTGGGTCTGGTGGAATTTGTCCTAAATGTACAGTTGCATTTTCTGGTTGAAAAACTAAATTTTCCATGACTGACATTTTTAGTGTAATATGTAAGTATTGATTTCTGTTCACGTTGCATATGAGAATAAACAATAAAAATCTCTGTCTAATACAGATTTTTCTATATACCCTTAGAAATACTTTTTACCCTGCAACTTCAAACATTTGAGTTAAGGCTTTTTGGCTTTCTGTGGGAAATCTAAGGCAAGATTAATTTCTTCATCCAGTTGTAGCAGAATTTCAATATACAGTATTTATGACAGGATTGACAATCAGTGATGCATTGCATCGGTGGGCGTGGAGAGGACTTGAGCAGAGACTGAAGTGTTTGAGGGGGTTGACACAGGTTTGATTTTTGCTGTATGCCTGGAGGTGAGTTTTTCAACTTTCTGAAAGCCTTTGTGGAAGTCTGGAGGGGAGGCTATGCTTGTCCATCTGTTTATCAGTAGCAGCAGTATTCATTGCCAGGTACATTTCTTCCTTTGATATTTTTGCTCTGCAAACCACAAAGTCCAGCAGTTCACGTTCTGCTGTAAATGTGCTTTGTTAGTGCTGGTATTACTTTGGCTGCTGCCTTTTTGTATAGAGAAAAATGTGGTACAAAGGCTTGGTTATAGTGAAGCCTAAAAGAGAAGAGCTCAGAGGATGGAGTAGAGACTTCTTGACTTTAAAATAATGATCCATTTATGAATAACAGAATCTCTTCACATACCTTCCCTTGCAGCAAATCTTTTCCCTGCCTTCTTGCCTTTATTTGGCTGGTCTTCGTGTCCAGAAGCTTACTGCTGGTAGGTTCTGTGAAGTTACAACTTAATAATTGAAATTTCCCTATTGTCCGCTACATATAGGCCCCCTGGCGCCTTGTTAAGTGCTCTGTTACCAGTGAATATTCTTAATTATGTTACAGAAGATGTTGTTCAAGTCACAAGTCATTTACTCAAGGTTTGGGCCCAGCAGGTTAAACATTTTCAAATTAATTTCAGTTGCTAAACAGCAACAACTTAGATCTCCTGAATGCTGATAACTTGCACTTTCTACTGAATTCTGCGGGAGATTTTTTTCTGTATTTTAAAATCAGGCTAATTGCTGGTTAAATGACAGGATAGGCTGGTTCTAGTCTCCCATTTTAGAATATGCTGAGTGTGACTTTGCTGGACAGAGGTGTCTGTAAAGTCTCTGATTTGCATATTTAGAAGGGACATTAATTATGTGCTAATGAAAACAATCACCTATAAAGTTCTTGGAACAACTTCTGATCATAGATGACTAAACATGAAGATTTGTTGTTCTCTGTCTTACCAGTTTTACATAACGTAAAACAGTCAAGCTGTCTAAGAATTTCAATCATTCCTTTGTGCGTGCAGATATGTACTGTAGCAAATGCTCTAAGAATTGTAGATACTAAAGGTATTTGTAGGTGAATTTTTTTTTTTTAGATAATTTTATCTACAGACATATCTGTTTTAATGGTTCTTCATTTATATGTAAATTTTTTGCTTCCTTTGGAAGTCATAGAATCTTTCTGATTTCTTTGATGTCATAATCATCATCAGCTTTGTCCTTGGCCCTTTTTAATTAATGAATGGTAGCCATTAGAAACCCAGACTCAGAAAAATTGATACAGGATTGTGTGTAGCATGTAGGGCAGGGCTGTGCTGCTGATAGACATGGAACTTTGCAACCTTTGGCCAGACTAACATCTGACCAAAACCAGATGCTGACAAATAATAGAGGAGAGTGTTCCCCTGCCTCCCATAACCAGTTGTAAATAAATCAATAATTAATGCTAGCAAACAAGTAAACTAAAATCCTCTGAACAGATATAGATCTTTAGCCAAGCCTAAATCATTTCATACATTTTTGGTAGAGAAGAGCATTACCACGTCCTGCTGATCAAGAAGGGAATGTAAGGTTGGGAGTTTGTCATGAACATGGCCTCAGTTTATGATGGAAACATGCAACAATTAGAATTATAAATTATGGATTTCCATAATCATAATTTTAACATGTTTTGTTAGCAGAAGCATAGCTTGTATTAAATTCTGTCATGGGTTTGTGTAGCAAACTTCAGCCTTGGCATAGTGTTATGATTTTTGTCCCTAGGATTGGGAATTCCTGTTACTGTATCTTGAAGTACATGCAGTTTAGTTTTTTATTCACTCGTGCTGTTGATAACCTGTCCACCCTTGGGAGAACAAACATGTTCACCTTTGAGAAAGCATGTTAGGTGTTTTAATCAGGCAGTGGTGAATATCAATACTTTTTAGTGCTATACTTCAGTTTCCATTTGTGACTTTGTTAGTATGGAACTTCTGACTTCCAGCTAAGTGATCTTAATCATAGGAAGCATTCAGTTCACAGAAAAACTGTCAGCCATGGAATTTAATTTTATAAATATCTGTAATGCTATATCCATTAAGATCACTTCAATAGACATCCGCATCCACCCACAGTAAAAAAGATTGGGTTTTTTATTTTTTTTCAGCTAGGTAAAGCCAAAAAATTACTGTCAAATACTATTCAGGTTGTTCTGTCTGGGTTTATGAAGTAAAATCTCACTATATGTAAGTGAATTTATAATAAAAATTCGTATTTTCATCACTGAATCTTGCTTAAAATATTGTATATGTAGGGCAGGGATGGGAGAGATCAGACCCTGTGAAGTGTATGAGAAATATAGCCCCTGACTGACCTCTCCTGCAAACAAGTGGGAGAGCTGAGAGGCATCTGACAGGAAAGCTATTTGTGGATAGAGTACTTAGTCACCAGGAGGTGGATGGCTCTAAAAATGGGTTTGTGAGACTGGTTGTGCATATTGAGATCATAGAGGTTGTGTGGGTATTTGACAGCTGGATGGTGGTGGAAACTCAGGGGCTCCTATTGGAAGAACATATAAATAATGAGCTTTTGGGCTACTTTGGACAGAAAAGCAATTAAGTGCTTAGGAAAAAAGGATACTGGGTGCTTGAGGAGTGCTGGATTTGGAAGAACATGATTCTGCTATGTCTGCAGCAGGTCCTTGCGCTGATGGTTGTGCTGCCACACCCCTGCGGTCTCTGCAGTAAGTCCAAGGCAGCTGGAGGGGATCTCTGACTGCCCTTTCTCCAGAGGTGGCTGTGGCCTGGAGCTCTGGCTGTGCACTGCCGTGTTCAGCAGGACTTGAGCTGGGGGTCAGAAGTGGTCTGAGGTGTGGTGAGGTTTTCTCATCTGCTGAATGGGCAGCACACCAGATTTCCCCAAGTAAGTGGGCCAGAAATACAGGGGTCCTGCTTCAGTATCTATAGGCACTTGGATATGCTGTTAAAATGAAAAAATACCTCAGTAGGGCGGGCAGAAAAGGCAAAAGCTGCAGATATTGTGGTGTAGTGGTTATAGCAGTTATCAAAGTGGGAACTGATTGCATGATCCTTGTAATAAGGACTTCAGCCTCTTAATTTTTAACATATGGGACACTCTCCTTAGTTCCCTTTCCTGAGAACAGAGAGATAATGTGTCTCAGGTTCTTCTGCCCTGCCTTCCTCTCAGGTCAATATATATGTCTTGGTTTTGGAAGACAGGTGCCTGCCAAGGAAGGCAAGAGCTTCTCTTGGAATAGAAAATGTAAACCCCCTCCCTCCAAATTATTGTAATTTTTAAAATTAAAGGGCTCTCAGGCAAAGATATGAGGATAGGAATAACAGTTCTTTAATATGTATAAACAAAATAAAGTAAAACAAAAACCAACAAACTACAACTTAATAGGAAAATTAGACCAGGATGTAGTATTAAATAAAACCAAAACATGACAGTTAGAATACAACCTGACACCCTGTCAGTCAGGGTGTTGGTAGCAGTCCAGTTTGAATGGTGGTTCCAGTAGTGCTCCTGGGGTGACCGATGGTTCTGCTGAAGCAGAGATCCTGTAGAAGGGCAGAGTTTTCCTCCAATGGTCCAGTGGTGATGTAGAAGGGTNAAAACACTGCCCCTCCTAATTTTAACAGTTCATGAAGATGGAGATAGAATACAGACCCTCTGGCATATTTTACATTGTAACCTAGGACAAGAGATAAGAACTTCTTTCTTCTTTCTCAGTCACTGCTGAAATCTGTTTTATAAATAGTTCTCAAAATTTTTACTTCCATCTGAAGTTCTGTTTGCTTTTGAGCAGCCTGCCATAATGGAGTTACTCCTGTGTGCCAGATGCCTTCCTTGTTTTGTCCCCAAAGAATTCCCATTCTTCCCTCTTGCTGGGGATGTGGGGTTGTGCCTCTGCCTTTTCTAAGTGACCTAGATCAAAAGGGACAGAACTGACAAGAGTTATGGTAGCTTTCTCTGCAGCATATTTGTCCTACTTGCCTGCTGATCTACACATGGTTTCCTCTTTTGCCAGTCTTTTTAGTCACTCCAATGGGGCAATGTCTCCTATAATATTCATACGTTGATATCAAAGGGTTTATTGGAATTCAAGAAGCAGCAGTTGCTGCTATGTATCAGCAGTAATTAACATTCTTTAACTCCTCATCCATAACAATACAACATCAAAGACCTTGAAGATAAAGGAGCAGTAGCATCTAATAGTGCAGACTCTTTTCACCAGTTCATATATCCACATTTTTAAGTAAGCATTTGAAAGCAAAACTAGAAGTTTTATTATTTTTATTACTTACAGGAATCCAAATACTTCAGCCCATCACACGTGCAGAAGGTGTGTGTAGTTGCCCACTTGTATAAGGAGGAGCAAAGAGATCATGGGTAGATTGCAAAAAGCTTCCTGAAGACTTCCATGAATTGAGCCTCTGGGTTTATTCTGCTAGTTCTTTGTATCTGATACCCCATTGCTGGGAATGAAACATGCTGGGGAGTTACCATATTTTCCTCCCTACATCCCTGTGTCATGGTTCATGTCTTTCCTTTCAGAGAAACCTGAGATAGTTTTTGTTGTATGAAATCCTCCATGTCTTTAATCACTAAGAATAATCTAATTACGTTCCACAGAACAACGACACACACCTGGTAGCCATTACCTGCATAACTGGAGGTATGAGATCTGCACTGTGTCTGCATGGTGCTCTCCCCCAAAACACCCTCTTACTGTATTATGGAAACTCCCCTGGACTGGTGTGGTTGTACTGAAACACAGTCCTGCAAAACCTGCAGACAGAAGCAAAATTGTTAACTAGATCAGTAGACTGGACTGCTATTGAACTATTCCAGGCTCAGCAGCATTGCTTTCTTTTGGTAGATATATTGATGAGCCAACACTAATTCCTCAGGCTATTTATACTTCATGTTGTCAGAAGACCATCTAATGCTTTTTCACTCCCTTCTGAAGGTCGAGGGAATACTAAACTGCACTTTTCTTTCCAATCACTATTATACTGAAAGACATGTTTGGCTAGTTTCAGCTGCTCTCCTTGTGTTTAAATCTCCCCAGCTGTCCTTACTGATCACTTGCACTAGTTTCCCTTGCTCTGTCTTTGTCTTTGTCTACCTGGCATCAAAAATTGGTGGAAACAGCAGTCTCAGCTGGAGCTTTTCAGCTTAAAAATGTGCTCCCAGGTTTACTGCAACAATATCGTGGGGGATATGACTTGATTAGGCTACATGGAGCTTATGTGAACCACCAAAGGAAACAGGTGATCACTTAGTAAGCAAGCTAAAAAGTCTGAGAATGAAGGGTGACTGCTGTGGAGGGATCACCTTTGAAATCACCCAAAAGTAAGTTTGCTCTGTCAATATGGTATGAAGTCTTATGATGCTTTAGCTTTTAATACAGTAGTATTAGAAATACTGTTTATAAAGTATGAGTGTATATATACAGCAAGCAGAAAGTTCTCATTCTATTGCAAGTAAATTTTTCCTTGTTGCAGAGGCTAGTGATGAATTATGACTATTCTTTAATTTTTTGATTAGTAAAGGGAAAAAAAAAATCTCCATTCATTGTTCAGGAATTTTACTTCATGCACAGAATTGCTTCAGGGCCTTGTATCAGCCCACACTGTGGTTCTGCAGCATCTCAGAGTGCTCAGCATCTCCATGTGTCTGTGTACCAGATACCAACAGGTATCAGGGCAGCATCTGGAGTAGGCTGCTGTACTAATTGCTGCTGGTTACTCTTCTGCATCACACACTTCTGAGTTCCCACAACTTGACTCCGCAGTTCAATCTCTGATGTTTGCTGACTTCATATTATTGCTATATGGCAGCTGGTTGGGGACTTGCCTTGGAAATGATCTTTCTCATCTGATCTTCATGATACCAGTAACTAACTTGCATATGGACCTTTTCAATTTTTTTAATCCACTTCCCTAGCAGTTGTTCCTTGAATTGTTGCAGCTGGTGTGAAATAGTTACCCTGGGGCTAAGAATTAGAACTGATATCTCTAGGAAAAACCCAGATTTGGCATCTACTTTATAGGTCTGCACGCAACACGGCCTGCAGGTTTGTGCAGTGTGTTTGCATTGCTCACCAGTGCATTAGGAAGCTCCCTTGGGAATTGTTTGCAAACTGACTTTCCACAGACGACGTCTTGTGTTTTACATCTGGGCACAGAACTCTGGCTGGGATCCCTTGCCAGGCCTGGCACAGCTGGCTTTATTTCACTTAAGCTGTCTCTTAAGACAACATGCACGAGGAAAACTGCATGAACGTATTTGCAGTGCATACAAATAGGTATTCTGAATTACTCCTCCTGTCTGCCTTCTGGCTTCCTATTCCTTTCAGTGTTTCTGAAAGACAGTCTTGAATGCCTTCTCCCCTCCCTGGAGGAGCTTCAAGCTTGCACACCTATCTCTAAGACTCATTAAGAAACCACAAGCAACAGGTTTTGGTATTGCTGTTGAAAATTCTGATATACGCAATGCAGCGTTTTCTTTAGCATTTTCATATGCAGAAACAACAACTCCAAAATTCGAGTACAGAGATGCTTGCTTTGATCTATGTGATCAGTAAGTTTACTGTCATGAAAATGAGGTTACCATCTGAATCTGCTGGCAGCACTTTTGGTTATTTTGAAAGATCAGAATTTTTTTGAATGCAAAAGTCTACTATTTCAGACATAGTTAGGATGCAGCTATTTGTCATCAACTGTAATAGATAACCACTCTCTTGTTATCCAGCTTTAATGCTAATGCAGATCTGGAAGGTTTTTTGGCTGGGTAGGTATGGTTTTACTTGGCAAATGCAGCTGGCTTGCTGTTCTAGTTCACCCAGAAGTGACACAGCAGATGATACTGGTTATCACAGCCAGTATAGCAGGGAAAAAGTAAAGAATTTCAGAATGTAAAAGAAATAAGAGGATAGAAGAGTAATTTTTGTAAAATATTGCTGTTTACTTAAATCTATGGCAGAGGTGAAAAGGCAAAGGGCCAAATCATCCTTGTGCTTATGGAAGGACTATTCTGTGGCAGAATAACAGTAACGTGTTCATATTCCTCATTATATGGAGAGGTCACAGCCCACTTGCATCCTTATTATACTATGTATAACCATATAGAATAAGAAATGCTGCACTTTAGGTTCAGGAATGAGCAAAATAAATAAGCCAGGAAAGGCAAGAACAGAAATATGTGTGTTGGTGGTAACTGCATCATTAGCAGTAATTCCAATTGCCCAGGCCCCTTCTCATGTCAGGTAGATGAAATGCATAAAGCAGTTTTGTAACAAGAGATGCATCACCTTTTGCGTTCCTAAAAAACAAACTAGTCATGGATGCAGTGTTATAGGGTAAAATTGCACCATATGTTCGTGGGTTGTACTGAACCCCAGTGCAGAAAACGAGAAAATCAGAAGAGTTTCTGCACCTCAGCAAAGGCAAAGTAGGTGTTTGGAGAGAAAGCTGATGGAGGTGACAGAATCACTGCAATATTCTGTCAGGTGCCATTGTAATGTGGCTTGGTGCCAAGCCTGAATGAGCTTCCTGGCCCCATGTCCCCACCATAACTGAGGCTCCTGCTGCTTAAGGACCCAGCTTGTCTGCACAGCCTGCCAGCGTCTCACTGCAGCAGTGGGCAGAGGCTGGCAGACAGAGGCTTTCCACAAAGCAATTTAGCCTTGAAAAGCTTCATCTTGCCTACAGTAGTTCAGCTTTGGAGAGCAGAAGGTATCATTGGTTGAGGATGCATTGCCAATGCATGTGACCCTGCACTTAGTTTAGCTTCCTGTTTGTGAGGGAAGCGTCCTGCAAACCTCATATATTCAGAGAAAATAAAACCCCAAATGCGAGCATGGTTTCAGCAGCACTTACCTTGGTTCAATTCCTCTTCTCCTAAGCTCAGAAGCTGGTCCCACTTTGTGGGGTTAGCACTGGGGAAATGTGAGCAGAGGCCCAAACCAAACCAATTGTGTAGAAACTCTCTCTTGATGTAGTTTGCCAACATCTTCCCAGTGGGACCTGGCTCGTGTGTTGAGAAAAACACATTGTTGTCCCTACCCAGTGATTTACAGTCTCTTGAAATGTTCTCTTTAAACAGATCTTTCATGCAAGCAGAGGCCAGTGACTTGAAGCTGTCACAAGCTATGGGAGTACAGGACTGGGGTCCAAAGAGCCTGCTTGTTTACAGACACAAAGGAGCTGTTCAGGATTTTTTGTCTTTTATTGGTTGTGGAGTTGTTGTTTTTTTTCTTAACTCATCATATGCTGTAGGTCCTAAATATATTTTTATTCCTTAGAACAGCAGACTTAAACACGTTTCTTAGTATTGCATGGCCTGGAGTTCTTAGACACTTGTAATTAGAGTAATCAGTACAGAGTAATTAGGTAGTTAAGGCACTTTTAAAGCATGTGGAGAATTGAAAAGATTCTTGTTTTTTTCTTTTTACTTGTAAGGCTTTGTATATGTGTATATATATGAATATATACACAGAGAGGAAGAATAATTTAAAATTTCTGATTGCATTTTATTGACGTGGAACTGTAATATTTGCAAGAACTTAGATAAAATGGGAGGCTTTGAGAGGTTTTTTGGAAGTCTAGAGAGGATTGCTGTTCTTTTTCACTGGTTGGCTAAACAGTGTTTCCTGCACATGCAGTGAGACCTCCTCCTCCTCTTGGTTTTATTTTAGACACTGAATGCACTCAGTCTCTACACAGGGGATGGAGATCTTGACTCCTTTAAATGCCAAGTATTGAAATTATAAAAACAGCTCATGCACATTGATCTCTCCTATCATCCCAACTGGCCGTGATCAAATCCTTTTCCCAGGAGAGACAGCTTTTCTTGCTGGCCATCAGTGCTTCTCATTTCAGCTGTGAAGCAAGATGCTCTGATGGGAATATCTTAAATGCAAGTTCCTCTCAAGTTCTTATCAACAGGAATCAAGGTTATTGGCATCCACTGCCGTTGAGATAGAAAACAAATCTCGTGATCTGGAACTCAAAGAAAATGTTTCCTTCTTTTCACTTGAGAGCACTAATCCCGCTTTTTAATTGGGAGGCAAAACTTTAACAGGAGGATTTTATTAGGCTTCATGTTCCATGAAGTAAAAGAGCAATTTGTACAGCAGCAGCTTTGTATTCCACTGGTAGTGGAAGAAATATTTGAAATGGCATAAAGGTTGAATAGGGATCCAGTTCAAGTGTTTTAAACATCATTTATGAAAATGTCGCTGACATGCTGTGTTGTTGGTTTTGTGGGGGTTTTTCTAGGTTGTTTTTTTAAAATTATTTTGTGTGTAATGTGCACGCAGTTTTGTTTGTATTATTGTTGTTTTTTGTTTGGTTTTGTTTTGTTTTTAATGTGCCTTTTCTGGGAAAAAAAACCAAAGAAGAAATAAAGAAATATACCTGTTATAGTATAAGGGATATTTATTCCCTCTTTCTGGCTATTTCACATTTTTACTTAAAGCCAGAGAGCTTTCATATTCTGAATGTATCTGGAGAAATTGCTGTGCAGATTTTTTTCTTATACAGAGGACCCACACCTCTTGAGAATTTTCATGGGCAAAGAAGTTCAGTTGCTGGAAATGAAAAACAGTCATTACAAGGAGAAACCAGAGTAACTTTGTCATCTTACTGCTGAGGAGAACGGTCTATTTTGGTTTGGGTTATTCTCAATCTGCAGTTTGGAAGGGTTGACGTGAACTTCTCAGAGTCCATGCTGTCAATAAGTAACCTGCTAAGGCTGGCCTTGTTTTCCTCAATTTCCCTTCTAAATGCAGTTGTAGAGGGTTTTTAACTTTAGAGCTTGCAATCTTTCTGTCAGGCTTGTTGCAGAAGTGGTGAACTCTCAGCTGTGAAATTCTGAATGAGGGGTACTGCACAGACACAAAACCCTGAGCTAATTTCCCCTCATTTTTCTTCTCCACCTGAAAAAAAGGGATGAAAGTCTTATCTCATATTTCTAATGACTTATCCAGATTCAGCATCTCCCACTACACCTTGCAGTACAGACTAAGCAGCTGGGACTGATTTTACTATAATAGAACATATCTGTGTTTCCAGGGGAAAGGAGAATCTTGAATTTACTTAAATTCCTTAGCAGCTCTATTCAAGTAATTCAAGACCTAGCACATCCCCTGTAGATCTGATAACTGAACCATGTGTCAGAGAAATGTAATTAAATGTAATAAAATGTAGATTTGAATCACAGTTTGGCCTGAAAGTAACCCTAAAGTATGTGCCTTTAGTAATATTTACAATAGATATAAATAATTGCAATTAGTAATAAAACTAATGAGACAGAAGCAAAATAGTAACCTTATTCAAATTCTCATTTCAGTAATGGAACGTGACTCAGATATTTGAAGTGAAAATGGATGCATGCTGATTAAATTTGAAAAATATTCTTTGAGTCTTTTTCTTAAAAATTCGTATTGCTTGATTGGTCACTAATGTTTACACTTACCTATAGTGAAAATGCAGAGTTCTGTTAAAGTAAATGCAAGTGATCCCTGGAAATGTTCAAAGTCAGTCTGGTGTAGTGGAATGGGAGTTGTAATGAGATGATCTTTAAGGCTTCCAGCCCAAACCAGTCTGTGATTCTGTGATCAGGAGAAAGAATAGCTGGAAGGTCTGGTCTTGTAGCAGGCTCCTGCTGGAACAACTTTGATTATCATTTATCTCTGAGGTTATGTGTCTTGCAAGTTTAATACCATTTGCATAACCTAAAGTTCTTAGGGATTAGGAATATTTGTGGGAACCATAAAACATGTGATCGTGCTATCAGGTGTATTCATTGCATTAGGTGTGGTAAATATGTACTGATCAAAATACTGGGCTTTCCATTACTTATCCTATTTTTATAATCAGAACAGCACTGTAAAATTGAAGCACTTAATTTCTTATTACTTGTAGGAATTTTCTGCGAACTCAGACATTAAAAAGACCAATCCTTCTCACCACATCTTAGCCAAGAAATGCATATTTTAAAATGAATTCTGAGTACTTTTTGCAGCTTTCTATTTTCTCCTGCCAGGAATCTTGGGTTCTGATATTGATTATTATCAAGTTGCAGTCATGTTAATCATTATATCATAATGATAATAAAAGATACTTGTTGCTCTAAGAAAATACTGTAAGCAAGAGAGTAGAAAATTATTTCAGTGCTGTCTTGGGTTTTGCAAGCTTAACAATGTCGTGTGTTCTCATGGCTGCAGTTTTTTCACAAACACTTTTTCTCACAGATTCTTTCCCAGCTTTTGATCTTAGAGAGTCTCTCTGTCTTCCTTCTTTCCTCTTCATTTCAGACTTTCTTAATTGTGACAAAACCTAGCTCACAAAAGTCTCATCTGAATGCATCATGCAAAATCTTCTTGGCAGTAGCTGAAATGTCCACCCTGGTTTTGGGGGTTTTGTTTGTTTATTTTAAAGCCCTACAACAGTAATTAAAGGCTTCCTTCTGTTAATATTGTAATGTTGCATACAAAGAAATTAATCAGCTTCTGTCTGTTGTAAGTCTATCTTTTCTCTTTTTAAAAAAATTTACTGTAGGAGGAAATACTGCTGTTGCCTGATCCTGTCAGCTTTTTACATTTGGTAAGCATGGAGAAGTACAGTTGGCAAAAATTCTAGGTAAACTGGGATTTTTGAACCACATCCTTTTGCTCTTTACTATGGAGAATCCCCATTATTCTTTGATTTTGGTGAGATTCTCCCTCTATCTCCCATTCTGGTGTTTAGAGTCTTAGAGAATTTTTTGTGTTCAGTTTTGCCCTTTGGCTGGTCAAAATTCTGAGAAAGCCTGGTGAATGCTGCTTCTTCATGTCTCATCTGGGTTCAGTAGTTGATTTTGAGATCAATCTTCTAGAAGGGTGCTTTGTTTTGTTCAGACCATTAGCATTCTGGAATAATTGCTTATGAATGAGGAAGAAGCCTGTCATCAGTCTTTGGGTACTCGTCTCATTTTGCCAATTGGATCCATAGATGTTTCTTATTCTCCATGTGGATATACAGGTGGTGCCTTCCCTGGGCCTGTGAATGCAGTGAACAAGAGCTGCTGTGCTTTTGGTGCCTTTTCAGAGCCAATACGGAAAGGTTGCCTTGGCACTTCAGCAAAAGTTGCTGTGTCAAAAAAAGAGCTTTTTTTTTTTTTTTTTTTTTTTTTTTGACTAAGCAAAGACTGAGTGATTCAAAGTTGTTTCTGCATATGTGAAATGGTTTTCTTTTCCATGCTGCCTCAGTTCATGGGTTAGGCACTCTGGATTTAGTGTCCTCTAGTATTGTTAAATCTGCTGTATATACACTTTATATGGCTTATCTAGACTTGTAAGTTCTTTGGGGTGGGGATCTTTTGGCCTTGGTGTTTGTGCAACATCTAGCGCTGTGGGTTTGTTAAGAGACCTATTGTGCAGTATCCTCATGAAAGCTAATGGTTTNTTTATTTATTTTTTTGTCACAACACTTCTGAACTCCCAGCATGTTGTTAGAGCCTTGTCATTGTTTGCTTGAGTTCAGGGCCGTTTTCCTTACCCTTGACAGGACTTTCATTGCTAACTGGGAATTTGACTGACAGGAGATATTGTATAATTTTCTTGCCTCTCTTGCTGGCAGCTTGGAAGAGAAATTTCTGCCACACTGTGCACAGGACATATCTGTATATATCTCTGCCACATGAAAAGGGGAGTTTTCCTTGATCCTTAGTGTGGGGAGATTTCTTCAGTCCTTAGTGTCCCATTACAGAGCTCTTTCACTGAGCAGTGCTGCTGGATCAGAGTGGGGGGTTTGGCCAACTTAGGGACACTCCAACAGCATGAGGGAGACCGCTCAGTGTGTCCTCCAACTTATTTGACTGTTGCCCACTGCTGGCAACTACTGGGGCCCACGAAGGCCTCACACCAACAAATGTACGGAATAACACTTGATAAATATAAAATTGTAACAGGCTGAGTTTCGAGGATTGCTGGTGATAGTATCTGAATGCGGACACATATTCGAAGTAATACACAGACAAACTCTACTCCCCATTAAGAGTATTCAGCATCCACAGAATAGGGTTCTTACCCAATAGATGTTCCTGTGAGGGAAAAGGGATTCAGCCCATTGACTGGTCCCTGCAGTNACAGTTGAAACCAGCCTTGTACCAAACTTCAGTAGGTTCACTGTCTTCTCAGGAAATCTTTGCCTTTAAATAATTTCACTTGAATCAAGAGCAGAATGTACAGAACAACTACAGAGGAGACACAGGTCTCCATACTAACCGTGCTGACTGTCTTGTCTGGCATTCCTATTTATTTTCACATGCTTTCAGAATGCTTTCATTCTTTCTCACAATTTGAAAATCAGTTATTTACCTCTTTTTTATTATTATTATTATTTTTATTTATTTTTTTGTCACAACACTTCTGAACTCCCAGCATGTTGTTAGAGCCTTGTCATTGTTTGCTTGAGTTCAGGGCCGTTTTCCTTACCCTTGACAGGACTTTCATTGCTAACTGGGAATTTGACTGACAGGAGATATTGTATAATTTTCTTGCCTCTCTTGCTGGCAGCTTGGAAGAGAAATTTCTGCCACACTGTGCACAGGACGTACCTGTATATATCTCTGCCACATGAAAAGGGGAGTTTTCCTTGATCCTTAGTGTGGGGAGATTTCTTCAGTCCTTAGTGTTTGGTCTGTCAGTGCCCCAGGAAAGCTGAGTCCTCTGTACGTGGCCATTCTGTTGGTGTCCCATTACAGAGCTCTTTCACTGAGCAGTGCTGCTGGATCAGAGTGGGGGGTTTGGCCAACTTAGGGACACTCCAACAGCATGAGGGAGACCGCTCAGTGTGTCCTCCAACTTATTTGACTGTTGCCCACTGCTGGCAACTACTGGGGCCCACGAAGGCCTCACACCAACAAATGTACGGAATAACACTTGATAAATATAAAATTGTAACAGGCTGAGTTTCGAGGATTGCTGGTGATAGTATCTGAATGCGGACACATATTCGAAGTAATACACAGACAAACTCTACTCCCCATTAAGAGTATTCAGCATCCACAGAATAGGGTTCTTACCCAATAGATGTTCCTGTGAGGGAAAAGGGATTCAGCCCATTGACTGGTCCCTGCAGTAATGCTGGAGTCTTCCTTGACTTTTCCCCCTTCTCGACTTACTTTCATACTATTTCTTTATTTAGGTAGAGCTCAAGTGATTCTAGTCATACATACCTTTGTTACTGATTGGTGTAAAGCTCTCTCACTTTGCTCCTAAAGTCAATAGTCAATAAATTCAGAGTGCATACTCAGTGAGAGGTGCTTTGTACCTTGGAGGTGGATAACTTTGGGATGGACACATGTGTGGTAGTATTACAATTAGGTTTTAATGAATCAAGTTCATCTGAAGAGAGCAATTTCAGTCCTGAGGTGCTGGCTCAGCAGCAGAACATCTTCCCCCGTCTGCACTGGCCGACAGGTGCTCTGTGATTATCAGCTGCAAAGCACCATCGAGTTCCCCTCCCTGCAAAGATTTCAAAAGAGCCTGGCAGTGGTGCTTCTGCTCTGCTGCACCCTCCATTCATCCCCCTGAGCAGGCGCAATGGCTTCAGCTTCTGTGTATGGGGAAGCATCATGGCAGAGGTTTTGAAATGCCAAATGCATTCCATCCAGGGAGCAGCAGCTGCGTTTTATCCTGTAATTTCCGTACTGTTGTAACTTTTGTTAGGGTGTGAATATAACTTCTCAGTTTCCTCTAATTTTACCCCAAGCCATCTTTCCAAGCTCTCCCACTGGAGTTCCGTATAAATTTGGTCTTATTACTGCAAGCTTTTGTTTCTTGATAGCTCCTGCAAGTCATTCCCTCATGGGAAATATTTTGGCACTTTAAATTTTATTTACATCTGGATATTGTGCCTGCAGACTTACCAAAGTAAGATGCCGACTGATTAGAAGTAGTCTTTTTGTATTCCTGTTAAAGAATTCACCATCTGTGATCTGTAATCAGACCTCTTACTAATTAGATGTAACAAAACTGCATAATGACAAGTTTGAGGAAAAATTTATTAGAATTGCAATGTACCATATGACTGATGTGTTTCTTTAAGTGCTTAACTGTAAATAAAATGTTCCTCTGATGTCCCAAACATCCAGTTTCCCACCCCTGTAGGCTTAAAAAATTCCTTTCAGCCATTCATGATACTGTGTTGGTTGCTATAGTGATACCAATTTCCTGTCTCAAATTATTTTACTTCAGAGGTACATGAGGCCTTTTAATCTTCTTTACCCATTCCCCCCATTTCACTCTTTGATTTTACAGATGCTCTTACTCAAGGACTGGAATTCCTATATACCGTTGGTGTATTTTTTCCACTGTGTGATGGAAACCAGAATAAATATATGCCTTTTCCCCACAGGACTAATGAAGATTCCTGCTGCCTTATTGGTACCCTCACTGAACATTGCTCTATATCAAAGGCCTTACAAAATTTGTATTTATTTTTGTTATGGATCACTGAGCTAGAGAAGCACAGGCTGTTCACCTTGACCAAATTAAGAACAGGTGCACCCAACCAAGTGAAATTTAAATACTTAGGAAAAATAGCTCGTCATCTATGATGCTACTGAAAACCAGGATGAGAAGTCCAGTTGGGTCAAGCCTCCATAAGGTGACTTAATGGGGACTGAACCCTGACTGAGACAATTTGCTTTTCCTGTGATACATGTAATAGAAAGAAATCCTAAAACAGTATTAGCTGATCAGTACCTTTGTCTGCCTATGACAAAGTTTGTGTGATGGTTGAATTTTATGTAAGGTTCGGGGTCTTTTTGGAGGATTGTCACTGTGCTGCACTATATTGTTTCCCCTTCTCAGCGTACATCCGTGTGAGGGCTGTTCTGATCAGAGATGAGTGTGCATTTGGTCTATTAGTTTTTTGTTGCAACGTTCTTGTTGATTATGTCATCTCAGTCCCTCTGAATTTTGTTCTTCTCACAGTATGCCATGGCCACTGTAACTTTGATCATCAGCATATGCAGAATTTGGTACATTTTGTGAGACATGTAGCCTCAGTTCAGAGGTCTGTATTGCTAAATGCCTTTTTGTTCAGGAATCACTCATACACATGAATGATGCTGTTTCTGATATAGATCACATCTTGAAAAATCTGTGGGATCAGATAGACTGCTAGAGTTTCTAAGCAGGAGGAAAAAAAAAATCATTACTGAATAGATTCCAGATGAGATTACTGGATATCCAAATGGGCAGAAACTGTGTGGGGAAGGTGTGTATAGAAAACATTCAGGAAAGTCAAGAAGATATCCACATGGCTAGGAAGCAATGATGTATTTGTATTGTAGGAGGTAATACATGCTGAAACTGAAGGAGAAATAGGAAATAAAGAAGATGGATGTGTGTGGATCCTAGGATGAATTACGATCCCACAGAATTAAGCTGGCAGCTGGCAGAATTAAGGTTGGCAATGGTGATTGTATAACTGAGAAGGAATGTATAATATGCTCTTTATTAATGTCTTTCTCATTTATATATATGCTATTCTACCCCATTTTCTTTCTAATTTAGGCTCTCTTCTGATTTTTGTCCCTTGACTGGCTCTCTAGTATGGTGGATTTATGCTGTTTGTTCAGCAACATTCCTACTCTTCTGAATTCTGTCCCATGTGCATTAACATAATCTTCGTTTGCGTTTCAACTTGCCTGCTTGTTTAGCTTTTTCTCCCAGGCCTTTAGTTCAGTTCTGTTTTATTGTGGGGAAAAAATTTCCTTTCTGTGTTAGAAGTAATTAAGTCTCCTATGCTAAAGCCGTCTTCTCCAGGATACTCCAGATACATTCTATTATCATTCCTTTGAAATCCATATATTATGTTGTGGATTGATGATAGAAAAAACTTGGCTTCTCCTGCTTCTTTTCCTTATGATGGAAGTTTCTGTGGCTAAGTTGGTTGGCAACATGTGGGTTCCAAAGCAGTACCTGCATCACACCATTAACAGCTACTCACTGTGGCTCCAGGAGCTAAGCCTGTGGTGTTGTCTTCTTTTTATTTGTGCTACAGCTCTCGGTTAACAGCTGCTCACATCACTATCTGTTTTCAGCTGCCTGTGTGTGGGCATAAAATCCATACAAGGATCACTGTCCTGTGGTTGTAATAGCAGAAAATAGATGTATTTTCATCTCTCAAAAGATCTTTAGATCTTTTCAAAGAGAAGTGAACTGTGATTGTGCAGGGTGAAAAGGGTCTTGTGCTTTTTAACTTCTATATGATGACACAAGGGACAACTGCATTTCTTTCTTCTTTTTCTGCTCTTTTTATTGATGCTAGGAATTCAAGGCTTGTTTGGCTCAGGGGAATCCACAGGATTTATCTTTTCTCTCTCTTTTGTACTTATTTGACTTTTTGCCAATGATTGGTTTAAAAGTATTTCTATTAGCTTTTTAACATTAATTGAATGATGGTGCTATTTCTCTACCTCTGAGCCAGTGTGCGCTGTAACCACTTCCCTGAAAGTGGAAGAATATTGTAAAACAAAGTAGAAGGAGTGGGTCAACCAGGGTCAGAAACTTTGTAAACTTTTAATTTTTTTCTTGCTTTTTAAATTTGATCTGGATTTAAAATTATATAAAATGAGTATTTCCCTAGTTGCAGGAAGAGTATCAAGTCAAGTCCAAAGTCAAGCCAGGAGGTCTAAGTATGGTTCAGGAACATCAGGGACTGGGGTGGGCAGCAGGCACCATGACATAGCTAAATCCAGGACTCTGTGGCAGAGCTGAAATAAAGAGGCTGGCTCTGCACAAGGAAATGCACGAGTTGGGGTCCAGGGTGAGACTGACCACGGCAAATAAAACCTGTTGGTGCACTCAGGACTCTGACAAATACAACTTGCTGAAAGCATTTACTGGGAGAATCTTATGGCCAAAGTCACTGTGACAGATTAAAAATGCCCAGCAGAGCTGAGAGGTGGATGATGCTGACTGTGTTGTGAACAAGCATGAGAATCTCATGTGGAGTGAATGCTGGCTTTCAAATGGAACAATGGCAAGGAAATACGTAGAGGAGATAATACCCCACTGCACTATCAGGATGGATGAAGCCCTGAGGATCCTGTGATTCCAGTCCATGCTCTTTTGTAACAAGACTTCTTGTACAGTAGAGGAAGAGAGGACAATTACATTCCTTAGGACAGATGAAAAAGATGATCATTGTAACTGATTTACTCTGAAAATAATCAATGGGCTTAGATGACACTTGCTACAAAAGCCTATCTTTCAAAAATCTTTTTGTGCTTTTGATCTGTGAAAGGCTCTACAGGGAATACTCCGGTCATGTTCATATCAAAATACCTGGTTTCAGACAAAAAGCAAGTACTTAAAACAAAAAATAATCCAGACTGCGGTAGTATCATTTTTGTAAAAGATATGGATGTAAAAAGAGATAACAGTGGAGAATCAAGGTCAAAAATCAGACTCTTAATATTATCTGACTAATATTTGGTTTCCCAAGGCATTTGTCTTTTAAGTAGGAGACTCTTGTAGTAGGGGTATTTTCTACACAATGCACTTGGCCTTCTGCCAACAGATGAGTGCTCCAGATGGATACTAATGAAAGAAATATTAATGCACTGTAGCATGTAAATTATCTTGAAAAGGTCTCCAGCAACCATTTATCACTTAAATTTCACATCTTGTAGCTTGGGATCAAATTGTGTTACATGTTAGAATAGTTCTGCCAAATTTGATCCATCATTAACTTTCATTTGTTGATAATTTGAACATGAATTTTTATTTAAGGTATGCATCTTTGTCAATTTGATGGAAACATCCAGAGTTACCATGCTGTCATAGATGAGTGATGCTGTTTCCCAGCATCAGAGAATGAACTGAGATTAGACTGTATTCTGAAAGGACTTAAAGGGTATAACCCTCTGGCAAAATTCCTGAGGCCAGGGACTTTTTGTTGTATTTGAGAGAGATGAGGTAGGGAGGAAAGGAAAAAGAAAAACAGGAGAAAAATAGTTTTAAGACTTAAATTGTATTCTCAGTTGCTGAATCATGCTCTGAAACTTACTGTTTTGGGGTTTTCTTTTAACCTTATCAGAATGGTGGCTTTCATTGCTAGGGTTTCCAGGCTACCAAGCAAGACAGAATAGCTATAAAGCAGAAAGGTAACAGCAGAGCAAACATTATTTATCTAGGTTTGGGTTGGGTGATGTATCTCAGGTGCAAGAAAACAAATGAACCCATTGCAGAGGATGTGAGGCAGTTACAAGCCTCAGCAATAAGAAAGGTTAACATCAGTGGTTTCTGACTTAAGATGAAGGCAACAACCCAGAGGGTCAACACAGAAGCATCTCTCCCCATTACATTGGAGGAAAACCTTTGGCCAAAGGAGAATGTTGGACCTGTGCAGTAGGAGATGGCTACCCCTACCTTCTAGTATGGGATAGCATGGGGTAGGATGTGGATGTGGACATTTGTATCTTTTTGTGTAATATTTCTGTGCAAATATGGAGCACTACAAAGCTCATCAACTCTTTTTGCCTATAGCAGGCATGCTTCATCTGCTTGCATTTTAAAAAGCAAGGACTGAGCTGGTTAGATTAGTGCTGTTTTATTAAAGCTTTTACAATTCTTGGTGGCCTGCAGAACTCTGGCCAGGAGAAATCTTGGAGAAGGTTACATAGTAGTTTTTAATAGCTGCTTAGTATACTTCTGTAATGTGATCAGATACTGTTTTAGGAGTGCGGCTTCTGTTGAATAAACAGAACGGAAATGAGAGAAAAAGTGCTTAAGCAGCCAGTAAACAATTTAACAAGCTCAGACAACACCATCAGATGATATAAATTAAAATCAGCAAGAAAGGGATGACAGAGAGTTAAACAGAGACTGCAGCTGTATGCAGCACCTTGGAAATGGAAGCAAAGCCTTTTGCATTGGGANTGACCTGGAACAGAGACTAGACGGTGGTGTGTCTGATCAGTATTGTTGCCTGGGTCTAAATGGATAATGGAAATGAATTCTTCAGGCAAAGCTCAGGATTGCTGCATGTATTGTATTTGTGTCTGTGTTTGATCTCATTTTCTCTTCTGAGGAACTGTAGCACTGTAAAGGCCTCAGGTGGCCTTTCTTATCACTTGGTGTGGTGATTAGATCCTTGCATTGTAAGTTAAGAGATCATGGTTGTAGTCATTTCTCTATTATCCAGGGTATTGGGAGGTTGGTGTAGGCTTTGGATAATGTGTCTTCCAGAATATGCTTGGTTTAAAGACCCTTGAATCACTGTTCTAAGGCCCCAGGATTTTGGAAAGGCTAATTAGCTCAAGTTGTGAACATGAAATACCTCTGCTCTGCTTCTAGACAAAACCTGGGCAGGAAGCCACAAAAATGAGTTGTTGCCGCACCTGAGCGAATAAACCTTAGTTTAGTGTGCTCTGTGTGGAGCTGCATTCATAAGCCAGGACAGTTAATTGGCAGCTGAAATGGTCTGGCCATGGCTGGGCACAAGTGACAGAGTTGCCAGCATTTTCACCTTTGTCACGTTGACCTGACTTTACGGTGACCAGCAGGTGGTCTCACTGCATGAATTGTTCTGACCTCTCTGCAGCAGCCCTTGTGTGTAGGGTTGGGTTTTGCTTCAGTGTGTAAAGTCTTGGTGTTTGTCAAAAACCATTGTGCAGGGTAGAGAATGGAGGAGTTACATTTCTTGGGCACCAGACTGAATGAAAACCTGACTGTTTTTGTGGGGGTTATGGCGATGTCTCTTTAGGGAATTGTGGTACTTCATGGGGGAGTTCTTTTCTGCTTCCCTTAATTTCTAAAGCAGAGGGCAGTGTTGTTAGGGCAGGCTGGGTTCAGAAGAGGGCACTGCTGAGACATAGGGTCAGTTATGGGGCTGTCACAAATGCACAAATGTTTGGTCTCCTACATGACCTTGTGTTAACATCCCCTGAACACTCAATACATCTGGTTTTTATTTTATGTTGCTTTAAAAGCACCATGTTTCCTTAGTGGTACATGAAGAAAATCACTCAAATTTTCTTGTTTTGCAGCAAGTTGAATAGTGCTCTGACAGTGAGAACACTTCTTTATCTAACAGTAGGTCAGAGAGGCCTGATACATGTCTTTCTTAGTGTAAGAAAAGCTTTCAAATTTTCTTAATAGTTTGTTATTTTCTGCTTTGTGCCTACATTATTCTAGAGCTTGTCTTAAAAAATTTTAATGCAGTTTGTATATATTTGGTGCATCTTTTTGGGTCTCTCGATATTTACAGTTTATTACTTCTTGGTGTTATTATCCCATCTACTTAATCACTTCATCTCATCTGCATAATAGCATTTAGGATTGTGCTTCTTGTTTAGGTTTGTTGGGGAAAAAAGCAAACATGGGCCACCAGAAGAATAATAACACACCAGTCCTCCCTCACTGAAAAAATTAAAAAGAAACAAAATAAGCATCAGACTGTATATCAGAGTTCTCTGCAATAGTGTATACTGTATAAAGAATGGAGATGCTTCTTTAGTTCGTGTATGTCTCTGAGACTGGAAGGATTTCATTCTGGCCATCACAAAAATGATCTTGGGGATTTTTTTCCTAGTGATGATGCATATATTTCATTTAAAGTAAGTAGGGAACATTTTGGTGAAGCTTATTTACTTGCTAGCAAAAAACTGTGTAGTCCTAAGATGAGAAACTTCATAGTAGGAATAAGTCTTTACATTAACAAGCTACTTAGCTCATCACTGCATTAAGTGATGTGACTCAGTCACCCTCCTTTCTGTGCTATGGAAAGCAGGTGGATGCAGAAACTTCTTGTTGGAGGATAGGTCACGAGCAGTCACCTTAGCAGAGAGATGTAAGGAAATTGTTGTGGAATTGATTTTACACAAAATATTCTGTAAAAAGGAATAACTTAAATTTCAGTTGTTATAAACTTTCTGCTTTTTGCTAATGTTAATAGATTTTGTAATGAAATTGGTCCTCAGGGAAAGTGAGAGTGACAACAATTACAGTTCCACCAAACTTTTGTTCCCTATCTCCCCCATGGAGGTTCTGCTCTCTCCCATTACACACATTCATGGTTTATGTAAGTTTGTTATTGATTCTGTGTTGCTTTTCCTGCCTAGGAAAAAATTTAAATGTTGGGGATCTTTGTTATCAGAATATAATACCATTGAATTGGACTCAGGATTGAGGTCCCAGACTAACAGTGTCTCAGTGTTTTCCACTGAATGGCAAATAACCAGGATGGCTTCTGAAACACGTGCCTGCATTTTGCAGCACTGTGTGACCCAGAGTGGTCCGGTCAGAATTTCACTGTACCCCTCTGCTCAGCCCAGGATGGCTGGGGTGCAATTCACCCACATCTGGGGCCGTGCAGTATGGATCAGTTGCTGTGAGACTGTTTCTTTGTCCCCGTGTTCATTTTAGGTAAGAGAAATCTGACTGCTGGAGTTGCAAAGCAGTGAATGAGCTCTGACAGCTTCAGATCCTTGTGACCGAGGCTGTCTTGGTGCACGGCTGTGGGGGAAGGTTTTCCTCCGGGCTCTAGCATGGCCCTGTGTGCTCTCTTCCCTTTGGTCCTGGGCTGTGCAATCCCACAGGCAGGAAGGTGCTGGTTCTCATGCTGTTCTGTCCTCCTCAGGAGACTGTTGCTTCTTCCAGGCTGGTATGAATCAGAAATAAGAGTCCAGCTGCATGATTGTTAATCCCAGACCAGGTGCTCCTTTATCATCCAGCAGACCAAGTGTGATCTGGAGCACCGCTGTCAAATTAGCCAGGCAGCGTGGCGTGAGAGCCGGGCTGGCTCTGTGCCTGATGCTGGAAGACAGATGTTACCTGATCCATTGGGGTGATTGGAGTGGTGCAGGCGGCTAATACCTGAGCCAACGTAAAGCTTGACAATAGCAAATTAACTTTTCAGCGTTTGCCTGTCAGATTTCAGCTGTCAGGCTGAATTAATACTGAAGCAGTGCTTTGGTGTTTTTTTTAGGAGCCCGAGGGGTAGCTCTGCAGTCATGTCAAACAACAGCCTAACTCCGATTCAACAGCTATTTATGTAAAGCCGCTGGTGAAATGTTGAAAGAAAATGAGTGGTTGTATTTCCTCAACTGCTTTGGAAACCTTACTGTGAGAGAGATTTGAACGCAGAGAGCTCTGCAACTCTCCCTAACCAGCAATCAGATTCTCCTTATCTTAGTTTTAGATGTAAAATAAGCAGTCTGAGCCTGGCTACCCATGTGCTGCCTGTGTGCAATGGCACTGAACGAAACCAAGTGCAGATGAAGCACAATTAGGCATAGTACTGAATAGTTTTTAATTCTTAGCTCCAAGTTTTCATGGACATTTTACTATTATTTTGGATTCTTCTTATTTCCTTTTTTTTTTTTTTTTCCACAGCAGGAGAAGGGGATTACAGTAAAACCAGGTTTTGCTTCACCATTATTAGCAACATGATTTGCTGTTTTAATGGTGGTATTTGTAGTCTAGCACTGTTAGATATATAGGTTTCTATATCTTTCTGTGAAAGAAAGGAATGCTTTGAAATACGTCTTTTCCCCAAAAGAAAAAAATATCAGAAGTGCATAATATACAAATTTCTGAGGAAAATTTGATGGCAACATCATGGAACTTATTTGTGCAATTTTAAGAGCTGTTTAATAGTTTGCAGCTAATTAATACTCTCACTTTGAAATCCTGATCAACTGCCATGAAGCATCATTTCAGCAGATGATAATTTTGCAGTCTGAAGAAGAAGTTGCTGAAAAGTCTTCTCTGTGATATTGATGTTCTTAGCAAGATCTTACTGGTGCAGATAATTTGTGTAAATTTGAAGACTTATTCTTTGCAAAATTAGTTCATTTTCCAGAATGAAACTACACCAGCTATCAGAGCATTGTCTTAACAAAGTAAGTTGGTCTTAAAGGATGAGTACAGGAAGGCTTCCTTTTCATGGTGCTGTGTACTATTGCAAAGTAATCCTGAGGAGAGAATTGTTGCTTTAACACACCTGGCATTATCCCACAGGAAGCAGGTTATTGTTCACGTTTTTCTAGTGTGACCTACAGTGCCTTGTAGTTACCAGATGTTACAACAGTAAAATAAATCATATTATTTAAAAATGTAATCTATAGGTATCCTGAATGACTTTTTAAAGGTTTTATTTTCAAGCCATCAGCATTTTCTGTTTAAAGTAAAATGACTTGGTTCAGAAAAAAAATGCATCTTTAACAAACTATAGGGTTTTTTATATATTCATGTAGAATCTAAGGGGACTTATTCTGATGCATCACAATAGACTGTATAAGTGACCACATGAATTTAACTGGGGATATTCATATAATGCTGACTGAATCTGTAGAGAATGAAAAAAATTAGGATTGGACCAGACAATTTTGATTTTGTGGGAAGAATTTTATCCTAACTGCAAATCTTGTCTTTCACACTGACACATTCTGGAAAGCAGAATTTCATTGGTCATGAACAGGCAGTCATCCTTGTGGCATGAGAATTCTATGTCAAAATGAAGAGTTCGGTTTTGTTGGTTTTTTTTTTAAAGTACAAGCCCCTGACACCACTGATACTTACAGAAACAATATCACAGCTTATCCTATACATGTTAGTACTATAAGAAGATCTGAAATACTAGGGGCTTCCAGGGTGCCACAGGTACGTAGGAGATCATCATAAAAATTCTTGTGTTGTCCAAAACAAATCTTACTCCAGCATCAATAGAATGGCACTATTGTTTATTACAATAAAATTCAGTCACATTCAAAGAATTGACTCTTACAGGAGAAATATCAAAGTTTAAAAATAAACTAATAAAACCTCAATTTTGCAATGCATTTTTTCTTTAATTCTAAATTGCAGCTGATCAATGACATTCTCTATCCCATTGTATGAATGGAATAAAAGTTGGGTTGGAACAAATTGCTGCTTTCTAGGTCAGCAAAACAGTTGTCCTTTAGAAAACGAGTGTTAGAAAGTTGAGTCCTAATCTGATGAATACTTGGTATGTGCCTGGTTTCACTGCTGAATCATGGTTTCCGTGCTGGAAGTACAGGCTTGGCTCCTTCTAATTGAGTCCCCTTTGGGCTGTCTCGGGGTGTTGGCTGGCAGGGATTTAGATCCTGGGAATCCTGCACACTTAGAGCTTTTTTAGTAGAGGGAACGTCTTGTGCAGTACGGAGCTATGTGAACTTTTTCTGTCTGTGGGACAATCAATATATTAAACCTCTCTTGTTAAATAGAAGCCTGTGTTTCCATGCTTCCTAAGGTCATGATTTCTGTCGCTTTCGAGCACCCTGCACAGGGTGGTGGGGAAGGGTCATTTTAAGTTTATGATGAGTATTTGAGAAAGTCACCATTCAGGCTTGGAAAATGTTGCTCTCACTACTGAACAAGTCCATGCTTGTTGCAGTAAGCTGTGGCCACTTGCTGCAGCTGCACTACTCTTATTTTTTCCCTTAAGCTATGGGTCTTTTTTGCTCTGAAAGGTTCAGAGTTCTTTTCTGTGTGTTTGTGAGCAGTTGAACAATAAAAAGTACTTTTGTGGTGGCTTTTTTAGTTTTTTTTTATTATTAGCAGCACTGATTAAGACAGCAATTCATGACAATTTGGCCATTAGCCTCCATTGTGGTTTTCACAATACACCATTATTTTCTTTCTTCTTCACAGTGGGCTACTAGCCCAGAATCCTTCCACTTCTGCTGCAGTAACAGGATGGGCTTAACAGAAATCTCTGGGCTCAAAAGGAAAAAAAAAAAAAGTGACTCATCTCCCCTTGCTCATCTGCTCACGTACATCTTATTAAAAAGGAGTTTGTGTGATAATTTTGTTGTAAATGTCAGGTAGAGATTCAGTCTTCTTTTCAGTCTGTTGAATTTTTCACTGAAACAAATGTGTTCAAAGGAGTTAATGTTATCTTAGAGGCAAGTGAGCGCTCAGGGCAGGTCCTGCTCACTCCCAGCAGCCCCGCTGCCCGTTCCGGCTGCTGCACCTCATTGCAGAGGAGATGTGAAAGACATGCTTTGCAGCTACAGCCCTGGTCGCTCTGGGAAACCAGGCACCCTAGCTAAAAATAGGCTCCTCTAAGTTAGCAGCTTTGCTTCTGAATGCACGGCCATGAGAAGCTGATTTGAGTAATAAGTGATTTCCATGGACTGGGAAGCAGGGCTAGCTGGGAGGAGTTGACAAATTGTAGTAGTTTTAATCCTAGTTTTGGCTATTTACAGAGTGCTTGATGTTTCATCCCTTAATTTTGCTAACTGCTGTGCATTTCCCTAAGCTCTCAGTCAACATCAGAGTTTGATCCCGCTGAATGCTTCACTTACGTGAGAAAAAGTGTTTGTCTTGGAGACTGCAAGTTTTAGCAAATCAAGGACTGTGTGAGGAAAACAAAGAGTTATTGTATCTATTCTCTGGTCTTGGGGAGTTAAGTGAAGGAGAGTTCCGTAAGGCTGAAAATTCACATCAGAGTAGCTAGATCTGAATTGTCTGTGTTCAGGATGTGTGCCTCCAGACAAGTTTCCCTCTTCTCCTCATTCCTGTTTGGCTTGGCTTCACCCCTCCCTCTGCAAAGCTCTCTGTAACCCCACTTCCTTTCAGTTGTGCAGCTGAACTGAACTTGCCCTGCTGTCGGGGGTGATCCCTCAGCTGCTGGGTGAAGCTGGACGCGTCAGTATTTCATGTAGTAGTGCAAATGACTCATTTTTTCAGCTATGCAGGATTTTCAGCTAGCTAGTTTGTGGTACAAGGAGGAAAATAAAAATGAGGGTTGGGAAATGCAATAGATAAAGTCTTAAGTGGTCACAATTTAAATCTTAAATTGCCAATTGC
Organism: Bombycilla garrulus; assembly: GCA_013400315.1. Classification (NCBI taxonomy): domain Eukaryota; kingdom Metazoa; phylum Chordata; class Aves; order Passeriformes; family Bombycillidae; genus Bombycilla; species Bombycilla garrulus. Next base: position 1,258,658 of record VXBU01013112.1, on the reverse strand, counting down.
ATGACTGGCTAGAAAAAGGAAATGTGAACAGAAAAAGAAGGCAGTAAACATGATGATTAAGTGGATCTTACTCAGAGTAAATTATAGCATTCCCAGATGAAAGTCTTCTCCTTTACAGAGAAATCATTAAATGTTAAACTCACACTATTATTTGCGTTTCATTGGGTAGACTTGCATGTGCTGAAATATCCATTTTAATTAGTGTTGAAAAGAAGTCTTGTGTACAGAGCACTGCTTGGTGGGTATTTTTATACTCTCTCTCTCTCTGTGAACTCATTTTATATGATGATGATTTCTTCTAATTTTTAATTAACATGTCTAAGTTAGAGTTGGGGAAAATGATCAGTGTTTCATTAACTGCCTCACACTTGGAGATCTATGCAAACCTAATTGATGTGGTTGCTACAAGGTACTTTGTCAAAATGAGCCATCCTGACACTACTTTTCTCCCCTTGCTTTTCAGTTCTACGAATTTGAGTGAAAGGCATACTGCAACAGCATATAGTTCTTACCTCCAAAATGACAGCATATGATGTGGTGTTACATTTCAGTGCAATGTTTCACCAAGAATATTTTGAAACATTTTATAGGCTGTGTATTGGAAAATCTTTTTGTGTATCACTGGTATATAGTGCCCCCCCTTTGCAAAGAGTGTATATAACAGTGTTTTGGAAAAGCAGTGAGAGTTCTTCCTTCTCTGGGGAAAATTATTAGCCCAACTCTCAGCATCACAATTTAAAATGTACTTGCTAGTGTATAACAAATACCCCTGAATTAATAATGTTTAGTATCACAAAATATTAAAGCTTGTTGTTGTTTATTATTTATTTATTTAGCCATAAATACAAATGACTTATAGTATCTCACTGGAAAAAAAGGTTGAGATGTGTGAATGGTGGTCTAGCCAAGGAGGTGTCCTTGGCTCTGGTCCCAGCTCTGCCACCAACCTGTCCAGTGACTGGCACCAAATCAGGAAATCTCAGAAGGGGTAAGGTTGGAAGGGACCCCAGTGGGATCATCTTATCCAGCCTCAAGTAAGGACAACTATTGGCATACTATAGAAAATAATTTTTGTGTTGGAAGAGATTGTTATTAATTATACCTGTTAGTGATTATATTCATACTTAGTATTGTTCAATGGGTTCAAGTTATTGTAGCTGTAGTGCTACAGTGTTGCCATAATGTGTTAATGAAGAAGGATAGGAAAACAGCAAAGGGAATGAAGAGCTGAAATCCAGTGATGTATTCTGTACTCTGACCATGAATTATGCCTTGAAACTGAGTTAGAGATTGTAAGGTCTGAGTAGCAGTCCTGTGTCTGAACTTGCTTTATCTAAGAAAACCAATATTTTTTACTGTGTGCTTATCATAGTGATAACAACTAACTGCAACAGCAGGGAGAAAGTTGGTAAGTTATAAATAATTCAAATATTTTTTTATGAAGCCATTATTAAAAGGATAGAAAAAATTGTTTTCCTTAAAAAGTGGTGAAAATGGTTATGATATTAAAGTATACTTGGCTTCCTATAAGGTTTTGGACTTAGCAATTTGTTCAAGAGATCTTTTAAAATATGATATTCACATAAGATATTAAGGCACATGAGATTAATTTAAGCCATCCATGTGACATGGAATTTCAGAGGAATTGAGGTTGGGAGGAACATCTGGAGGTCATCTGGCCCACCTCCCTGCTCAAAGTAGGGCTCATATCAAAAGTGAGATGAAGCTGTTAAGGGTCTCTCTGGTTCAGGCATAATTTGAGAACACCAAGGTTAGAGATTCCTCAGCCTCACTGGGTGACCTAGTACCTAACTACTCTCGGGGTGAAATTACTTCTCTTTTTATATCCCCCTGGAATTAACCCTCCAGCTTGTGATTTTATTTCTTTTGTTCTTGGACCCTGGGAAAGTCTGTCTTTCTCTCTTCTTTTTAGGCAGTGGAAGGTGCTGCCTTAGTCTTCTTTTCACTTCTTTTCAATAAATGCAGCCACCTTCTCCTTTTCTGACATGTGCTTCAGCTCTCTAATCATGGTCCTCTACTGGAGTTTCTCCAGGCTGGCAGTCTTTGTTGTAGCAGGATCCCAAACATGGGCACAGCATTCTGGACTGTGTATGTTGCTGTTGTAGGGCATTACTGTATCATAAATATCAATGAGAGGATCCCCACACCTACCTGGATGTGAGGGGACAGTTTATATGCCAGATGCTTCGTAGGAAGCTGAATGCAACCACAAAGGATGAGTTACATAGATCTTTCTCTTTGTACATTGTATTCCATTTCTGAGGGGAAAAACCAACCAAAACAGGTAGGGAAGAAACCCAGTTTGAATGAAAAGAGTGCTCAGTTATAGTAGGGATATTAAGTACAAATTCTAAAGCTTCATTTTCCTGAAGAGGTGACAAAGAAGCGAGTTGCAGAGAGATGAGTGAGTGTCTTTTGGCACATTGCTCATTGAAACACTGGAGCCACTTTAGTGCTAAGCATGATGTAATGCAGTGAACAGTTTCCGTTTTTAACTGTTTCCAGTTCTGCAATTAGGAATGTAACGCATTGCGTTATGAGAATAAAATTTATTTTTCCTGGTAGGCTTTTTAGTGTTGGGTAAATATGACAGTTGAAACACATGGTGTTTCCTTAAAAGCTGTGAATTCAAATGATGGCTTAGTGTTGAAAAAAGGATATTGGGTGTTTATGATCCAAGGTAGGTCTGTCAGCTACAGAAGTCAGAGCATGTTTTCCACTAGCTGGAATAGTCTGTTCGGGGCAAGTGCCAGGAAAAAGGGAAAATCTCCCTTGGGGAACCACTGGGGACGTAATTCACGAGTTTGTGAAAACTCATTAACTTAGTTTCTAAGCATTAGTTCTGAATCCAGTGCCAGTCAGTATTTCCATATTTTCAATCACCAGTATGGATAGTAACATGAATTTACTGGTCGGTTTATAGATAGCACAAAAATTGCTAAAATAATGAAGGTTGGTGCAAGCATAATCTGAAATAGTTGATTAGATAAAAATTCAGAAATTCACTTTTATGCAGACGGAGAGCTGTACATGCAAAGATGTAAGGCTTTCAGGACGGAAGACTGCTTTGGGAATTAACAGCCCTGAAGTCAATGTAAGATTTTTGGGGGTAGCTTCCTCAATGAGTACATCAACTAAATTGATGGGAAAGAGAGCTCAAGAGGTTTGTTCTTGATGCTGGTATTCTATTTATTTGTGAACTCCTATGTATTTGTGAACTGTACCTGGAAGATGTTCTTGCTTACATTTTTTTTTTTTTCTCTTTGTCTCCAGCTGCAGACTTTTTCTTGACAAACTTGCTTGCTCTTCTGCAGAAAATCTGTTGAATTCTGCTGGCAATTAGCCCAGGGAAGCAGAGACTAGTTAGAATAATTGTTGCTGGAGGTGTAGGTGTAGGTCTACAAAGCCTAAGGATACTAGAGGAGACATTAAAAAGTCTGAGAGATGAATAATGTCTGGGCTTAGAAAGTTCTTGAATTCTCGGGGAGAAGCTGGTGGAGTGGTTGAAAAAACACTGATTATTTTTGTATGTATATGCATTCATTTAGTCCCTCCTCTGCATGGCCTGATTTTATTAGACATACTTGCCAAGTGATCTTTCTCTTTTAGGGAAAGAAGAACAAAATGTTTTAACTTACTTTTCCAATAGCAAGACTATGCTGGCTTATCCTAGAATCGCTATTCCTGGAAACCTGTGGTGAGCTTCCTGTAAGCTGTTTGTGGGCTGGCCATAAAGGGTGTATATCAAGAACAAGTAAGAAAATGAACTTGGCTTTGCTTTGGTAGCTGCTGCTGCTGGGATCTGGTATCCTCACCTCAGAAATGTCCTCAGTTCTGGGGAGTATATTGTGAAAATTAGGGGTAGGGAGATGACAAAAAACCCCCAATCATTGAGATGCTGAAAAATCAGCTTTATGAGGTGAATTGTAGGGAGGCCAGTCATTAGTCTTATCAAAGAGAAAAGGTCAAAAAGCTATGTGATTACTGTTTGTAAGTACTTATTTATGGAGAATATATTTGTCAGCAAAGGTCTTTTAATCTGCTGCAAAAGCACATGACAAGATCCCGTAGATAAACATTGAAGGTAGGTAAATTTACTCAAGGCATAAGTTATCATTACTTTCTTGGCTGCATAAATGAATGTGGAACTCATTGCTAGAAGATGATGTAGGAGCAGTATATATTTTTAAGAGTACATAGCTGCATTTTGTGCTATGTGCTTCAAGTATGTTTCTGAGTTATATGGATTTGGGTGTGGAAGTGTATGAGGAGAGGAAAATGGACAGAGAGGACCAGGTGATCCTTTCTAGCTTGGGATTTAGCATCTGAGATGCTTTCAGTTTGCTTCTTTCACTGGAGGGTTATTTGTGTTTATAATGGGTGCAGATCTAAAGCAACATGGTAATTACCTGCCACCGCAGAATACCAGTCTACAGGAGCTCACAAAAAGTCCCTTTTTCTCCCGAACATGTTCTTGGCTCCAATTGCAGTCACGCCTGCCCACGTGCACCCCACAACAAACCTATGTTCCTTCGGGAAGCTGAGGACAGCCACAGCCTGGGATGAGGCAGTGCCTGAGGCGATGCACACAAAGATCTAGATCTCTGGCTTACCACCTCTTTCTAAAGAGAGCCTTTTTAGGAAATGTAATTGTGTTTTGTGCTTTTTGAGGGCTGTTTCCACTGTTCAGAATTGTTCCTGCCTCATTCCTTTATTGAGAGACCATCTTCTCCTTATGCCTGTCATGGCAATCTTCACTACGGGGATTTTGTCCCTGTCTTCCCATACCAATGTAAGAGAAAAATATCAAATTAATCAATTAGAATAAATCAGAATGTTTCTAATGCATAAACCTTCAGGAACAATCACTGTATCTTACACAAAATACAAATAGTATTATGGTAAGTTAGGCTACAGGTACATTTTGGGAGCTAGAACCTACAGTTCAGAGAATCTAAAAGCTAGACTAGAAAATGCCTTACAAGCTCTCTGAGATGCCGAAGTACAGGAATTTTTCACTTTACAGTAAAAAGGAACAACTGCCAGGAAGCAAAAAAATAAAAACTTACTTATTTCAGGAAAGAATTACCTTCTCTGCCACCCTAGTAAACTTAGTTTGTAGCCCTTATCCTCTTGGATTCATTATGAATTTAGCCAGAAAACATTTTGCTTTGTGATCATTATTTGCCATTACTTGCTATGAGGACTGTTACATTTTACTTGATCAAACACTATTGGAATTAGGGTTATAGTTGCAGAAATATCTATTTCCACAGATTTGCAGCTCAATTCTAAGCCTTCTTAGTAGGAAGCAGTTAGCTCCAGGCAGTTACTTAATTTTTTATTTGTTTCCTTTGGTGTTGAAAATAAAATTTTCATAATCTTTGAAACTAAAATAAACAAACTGCTGTGGAAGCTTGCCAATTCACACCTTCCCCCTCCTTTTTGCTTTTGTCCATCCTCCTGCCTCTCTTCTAGCTGCAGTGGGATGGACCCTTATCTCTGGTGTTTCTCTTTTCTCTATCAGTGTGAAATAACCATGAGAGTCACTGCAGAGCTGAAAGGTAATTAATAATTAAAGAGAGATCCAGAGAAATGTATCTATAATGCATTGATTTGTGGGGGGAGGAGTATGAAGTTGCCTTTTTCTTTTTAAGTAAAAGAAGGAAGTAGCAACTATCTTCGTTTTGGAGACAAATTCATATTGCACAATTCAGATTACACTTATTATCCATAATGCTGTTTCTGGGCCAGTGGAGTTAGGACTTAGTTTGCAGATCTCTGTCTGTCTTTGTATTACCCAGTCATGCACAGCCACAGACTGTTAGTATTCTTTGCTAAGAGAAAATTAAAAAAAAAAAAAAAAAAAGGGAAGGAGGGACAATCCTAGGTAGCAGGATGCTAAAATCAAAACAAAAAACTTGCCTGAGCTGTGATCCTGCATGTTTCTCTAAGATGTTTTTCTTAAAGCACTGAGGAGTAAAAATTTCTGAGGGACTGACAGATCTCCAGATGACTTAACTTACTGAGAAAATAGGCACTGCTATAGTTAAGATAGAAACCAGAAACTGAACTGATGTGCTGGAGTATCCGTTTCCCCCTTCCTGGCTGATGCATTTCTCTGATAGCACATTTACTGCCTGTTTAGCTTATTCATAGAGAACTTGCATTATTTCCAGATATTGGATAATTTCTACTTCTTCACTGTAGTCCCCCTACCTTTATGTCGATACACTGGATCTCGTCTTTCATTTGATAAAATTTTTTTGGATCACCATCTATTGGTACCTTAGTTAACAAGAACAACTGATGAAGAGCTGTACAAATTATGTCTCCTTCCTGAGAAATGCACTTCAGGCTGCTTGTGTTGTGATTTGGGGAAGGGATAGATAAGCTGCGGAAAATACCATTTCAGTTAAATTGCTGTCAATTTGTTGTCACAGAGATTAAAGAATGCTTTTACTTTCTCTGGGCCAGGGAATATGGAGGGAACTTGATTTCTTCCCCTGCTGATATGGAATCAATGCCCCTGAAATTGCTTAGGTGTCTGTGGGTAGTGCTCTGAGCTGGGCAGTTCGTGAACATAGGTAGCAAATCCCTGAACTGAGCTAAAATCTCTCAACACTGAACTTAAACATTTGTAGTTTCCCTCTTTGCACAGCAATAATAAGGATGCTGTGCTAATTAACTAATGTGATGTGTTTTCCTTGCTCATTTTAAGTCTTAGAAAGAAAGCCTGAGCCAATTTGCTCTGTATTTTTCCTGTGTCATGCACAAACATTTTCATTGGGTTACCATTCATACAACTGACTATTAAAAGTCAAATTTTAGCTTAAAGAAACTTTTGTTTCCTTATTTTTAACACTGTGTTTCCTGAAGAAATGTCAGGTCTGGTCTTCTATTTGGAGAAAGAAAATTCACTAAAGAATTGGCAGGGAAGATAAAGTTGTTTTGGATACTATTTTTCCTAAAACATGGTCAATTTTGACATGCTTCTGTCTTCAGGAGGTGGCTGAATAGTCTTGAACAGATGTTTTATTCATTTTACTCTGTCTACAAAATAATCTTCTACTGCTATTTCTTGGGCTGCATTGAAAGCTTCTTTTTCCTTCTATTTGCTTTTGAAAAATACAGGCCTACTGCCTTGTCTAAGACAATGATGGGCTTGGGAGAGTTTGGAAAGTCATTTCTGCTGATGAAAAGATATTTCTTGTTCCGAAGTGGGGAAATTAAAGGAATTGAATGTTGTTTTAGACAAATGTAATGCATTTTTCCTGTGGCCTCTAATCCTATAAAATTCTTGCGAAATACAGTATTTAAAAAAATAACAACAAATGTATATAGTTGATCAGGGATTGACATAGAAGGACTGAGGAAATTTCTATTAATTACTTCTGCTTACTTGTACATTGAGAGTGAACTTTACTTCAATAAATGTCTATTTAGAGATACCATCGTTAGTGTAAGTTCATGCTGTGTGGTGAAAAAAACTTGCATGGTTAAGTTTAGCTCTACCTATTCTCTTTCAGTACTCTCATGTCCATTACAACTTGACATTTAAAGTCATAAATTTATACAATTACAGGCATTTAGTGGAAAATCCACAGTGGTTGTATTTCCTGTGCATAGAATGTGTGAGACTTGCAAATACTGATTTCATCAAAACTGGATCCTTCTCTTCATGTAAAAAGTTTCAAGATCTGATTTATTTTTCCTGTATTTAGAACGGGCTTAGTCCAGATTCTAATTGGTTTAGACTTTGGATCAGACTGTGAGTAAATGCATGGGTATGGAAGGGGAGGAGGGAGCCACAAAAACATCCATTTGCTAGAAAGCACTGAGCTGAAACGCTGCCATTGGATTTGGGCTGGAGCTTCTGAGCTCTGGTTATTACTGTCTTTCTGTCATGGTTTCAGTTAAACCCTTGAGAAAAACAATTTGCAAGAATTTACAGGTTTGGAATTTTTTCTTTGTTTTGGGATAAGTTAATTTCCATAAGAAAAAGACTGTTGACTGGTAAACAGAGAAGACTATTCTCCAAGTTTCAGAAATAAAATATAAATAGAGACAGGCATTTACAATTCAAATATAGAACAAACTCATTAGGAAAAATGATTGGAAAATAAATAGCAGTTCCAGAGTAGCTCAATATAATGGAGAACAACAGTAAATGTCATGTACACTGTAAAGAAGTTTTAACTGCCTGATAGTGTAAAATTCTGTTGTAAAGAACCTTGGAATGAAGCATATCATGGTCATACCTCCTATTTTGAAGAGATGAAATGTGGGGTTTTTTTAGTAGTTAAAAAATTTAGTCTGCTGCACCTTCTGAGATGATATTTATCATTTTACAAATGTCTTCAACTTTTTCCTTAGTTTTTCTTTTATTCCTTGGTGGAAAGGGAGGTAAGAGGAAAAAAATATTTTTCCCATATTGAAAATGTTGCCTCTTAGGCACAGTTTCTGTTACATGTCAGGACACTGGTGGTACAGATGTACATAACTACTGCAGAGCTCCTAGCTCAACAGTGTGGGTGCGTTGCGTGTGTTGTGGGTAGCAGTGATAAGGAAAGGGTCTTGGGACCCTGAAAGCTTTGAGGAGATGTGGGAATTGCATCTGGGAACATCATGGATCAGAAAAGGAGATCCTTGGGGTTAGGCATAAGGATTTTAGACATGTCTATTAATCCTGTTTCTCAGTTTGTTCTCACTTTATATGATATTTCCTGCTCTGCCCGGACTTCTTCTGCAGCTTATTTAGATAGGGATTCATCCAGTCTTTCTGACAGAGTCAAGCTGGAAGTGTAGGTGCTCAGTATTATAAATCACTAGGAAACAAAGTACTTCCAAAGGACTGTTCACACCTAGATGGGCCAAACTGATCTCTCTCTTTTCCTATTCAAAAATTGGGATAAACCAGGGTGATAAATCTGTCTCCATTTTTCATCTGTAAAATAGACGTTATGTTAAGGGGATGCAAGAAGACTGAAATGATGAGAAGGTGCAAGTGTAGAGATAACTGTTCAAAAGAGTTCCACACATGAATTAAAAATATTTTCCTTCCAGTTTGTGTGCTTCTTAACTGTTGTACCTATCCTTAAATCCATAAAGACAGAAAAGAGTAGTGCTCATAACATAAAGAAGGAAGCACTTAGCATATTTCTAAAACAGTCTGTGATCATGGGGAGAGACCAACCATGAAAACATCAGTATAAGGGGGAGAATTTAACATTAAGAGTTTGTTACTGAAACTGCTTTGCAGCTCTAGCTACAGCTGATTAAATGCTGACATGCAAAAACTGTCTCTAAAGAATCTGTTGAATACCTAAGTCTTTACTGGAGTAAAATAAAGAAATATAGGTCTCATTTATCAGGGCATACAATCTTTTCCTGCTTGTATCTTCTTGATCTGAGGGCCATTTAAAATGTATTAGAGGTTTAAGATTGGAATGCGAGGCTAATTTGAAACCTGGCTCTAAGATGACTGATTATGTTACTATACTTCATAGTGGTTAAACTAAAGCATAGTGTCTGCATGACAAGAGGGATCCAAAATGATGTGGCATTGCCTGGTGAAAGAGCTGCTCCTTTTCACAGATAATGCTATATAATTCCATTTAGCTTTTTTATGTCCCCATGGCTCTTAAAGTAATGGACACCTAGGGCAGAGGCTGGGTGAGAAAACACAAAAAGCTGGCAAAAACTCAGAGCTCACAGATTGGAAATCTCCTGGTTTGGCTTCAGACTGAATGTGGAGAACTTTCCAGCACTCCCTCAGTTGCTTCCAATGTTTTCTTTGACGTATTTGGCCCCTGACCAATTTTCCCAACTGCTCCCAAGCCCTCTCCTAACCCACTTGGATGTTCCTTCAGCTCCTTTACGCCCTTTCCATTGGCACGGATGTGAAGTTCTGCTGCTTCAGGAATAATGCTGAAGATAAATGTGCTTTCATCCTTCTTCTCAAAAGGGTTCATTCCCAGTATTTTACAGTAGCTGAATTATGGTAATGTCATTTGAGGTGTTCCAGATTTATTGTGAATGGGGCCACGGGGAGCAGGCAGGCTTGGCATTTGAGTGGAAATGGTTCCCTCTCACATTATTATAGGGGCAGTGTGTTCATAGTTCTGAAAATAATTATTTTAGCAAGATAAGAAGATATGAAACGGTTAAAATGAAAGGCAGTCCTAGAGAGACCAACTTCCACCAAGGAAAAGTGGGTGGTGTTGGGCCTTGTCTGTCCCTGTGTGAAACTGCAGAGAATATGGTTCTTGTTTGGAGAGGCACCCAGGCACTCACTGGGAAGGTGATCAACCTGGGGTGGACTAGAGGACTTTTGTTGGACAGAACCTGGATTGTCAGCCCAGATATGTTTTGTGTTATTCCTGTTTTACTAAGTAATCTGATTTTTTTTGTTGTTGTTGTTTTTGTTTTGTTTTGTTTTGTTTTTTTTTTTGGTGGTAATCCTCTTCACTCTCTTTTTTTGGTGTCATTTTCCAGGCCTGATTTTGACTTTGGAATAACCAGAGTAAAAGTACCCCTGACCATGTAAATACTGATTAGTGTAACATACACGGTCCACATCACAAAAGGTGTGAAACAAGTTTTGCATCTGCCTCTGGTTTGTCCCTGGTCTTTTGACTGAAATCAGCATCACTCTGTCACTGTAATAGACCTGCCTTGGTCTTTGGCATCTTTGTCCTGGCAGAACTCCTTTCATGTGGGTGTGCCCATGTTCCCCTCTGTAGACCATATTCCCATCTTTATCTTTATCTTTCTCATTCATTCAGAACAAAAATCAGGCACCTACAATATTCAGTTAATATAAATTTCAGCCTTTATTCATGATAAAGGAGGATATTAAACAGTGTGGGTCTTTGACTGATCTTCATAAAGCATCAAATTCCTTTCTTCCATATGTAGTCTTTACAAAGCCTTTTTATGATAAACAATTAGGTCTCATTTGAACACCATTAACCATTTCAGAGATAATTAAATTTATTTCCAGGTCACTGAAGGTTGATGAAACCTCTGGTAAATATGATGTTATTTGGTACAATGATACTTAATCCTGTGGTTCTGGTGAAGACAGAGCAGCCGTGAGGGAGAGTAACCAATGTCAACATGTCTGCCAACAGCCCTGTGTCAAAGGAATGCTCTGCCCAGCTTGTGGTATCCTCCTCTACAGCTATTTCCATATGTCTTGCATAATAATTTCATTTTTGAAATAAAAAACATAGTTATTTAAATATGTTAGTATTTTTCTTTTTTTTTTTTCTTTTTTTTAAAGCTCTGGGCTTGAGAAAGGATTTAGTGATGCAGATTAGAAGTACACTTTCAATTTTTGTATTTTACTATTGGACTGTAACACTACATGAGAGACCAGGAATACTTCACAAACTGCACTTAAAATCTGATTTTTCTTGACTGGTAGTGAATAGATATAAAATAGCGATGATCGAGCTTATCCATAATATTGGATTCCTGAAATATTTGGAAGAGACTAAAGATGTTATAAATATGCCATCTTTTGATGTTAGCTCTGCTTCCTCTTGAATTTTCATGGGAATGGAAAAGAATATTCACCTAACAAGTTTGGTTCTGCAGGAAGGATTGTTAATTCAATTTAGAATACGTTAGTAGGAAAGATAAGTAAAGCTAGTCTTATTTTAAAAAGAATCACAATTAGGAGACTAGAGAGACAGGAAAAAATTTCTTGCTTCATGCTTTAGAAATTTATTCTCTTGGCATGTTTGCAAATGTGGTTTTAAGAACTTATCAAATACTATGTTAAATATTTAAACCTAAAAATTGCTCTGGTTTTGTAGTAAAAGACAATGACAGAAAACTGGAGGTTTTTGTGTCAGAGGAGACACTGTTTGGGGCTGTTTGGAAAAGAAGTTTGGAAGTTTAATTGAACAAGTAGTTAAAATGTTGGACAGTTTCTAAAGCTACAGATTTGAGTCTAATGATTCTGTGGCCTTCAGGCTGAGTTCCCTCCCATTTGCTCGAGCAAGCTCTGCATCTGCAGGATGCCCAGAAATCCTGGACCTGCATCTGGTGGTTCTAGAAAGGAGCAGCAATGTGAATATGTTGAAGTAGCAGCAGTCCAGATTGGCTGACCAGTTCTACATATGCTTTGATTTTTGGCAACTGACCATGAACAGTTCCATAACAATAGTTTCTGTTCTTGTGTGGGTGGGTTAGGCAGTGTCCTTATCCAAGCAGCAAGCTGCTGACAACTGCAGCAGCAGACCAGCTGCCTGAGTTGCAAATTACTGAAGATGAGAAAATATATTTGGGAAGCATCTTTATTTATATGCCTTCCCCATTCTTATATTTTTTGTACTTTTTTTGTTTATTGGTGTTCTAGATGCCTCTGTGCTACGGACTTGTGGTATAATCTGATATTGCTATTTCAGCCTTATGACTATCTACTACTCTGTTAAATATGGTTGAAATCAGTCAGTGGATTTAGAATTCAAAGGCAGGGATGAGGAGCCAAACCCATATATATACAGTGTCATTTATATGGAGTGGCATCACATAAATATAATTTTCTTCGGAGATTGCACTGAAAATGTGGTGTGAGTTGGTGATAGTTGATGGTGATCGTGTTGAAGGCTTCTTGTGTTCTATACTTGAACTGTAGCCTCTTGAAGACAATAGGTTGTCTTTTTGTTCTGTGTTTGTACAGAGCTAACAGAATATAATCCTGTTCTGCACAAGATGGTGCATTAAATATATTTGATGTCTTACTTTTCTGTATGAATGTTTTCAGGGTCAAATGTGTGAAGTACTATGTTTAAAATGGTTTTGAATCTGGAAGCAATCAAAACCACTGCTTTCAAGACTATGCAGTTATTCAGCTCTTGTGGATGGAAAGACCTTTTAGAGAACAGGAATTGAGCCATTATTGTGTCTTACTTTGAATTATGAATTAATTCACTGTACAGAATTATTACTAATGTTTAAAACAAGTGCACTGGTATAGTCAGTGACTTCATACACAGTAAGTCCTCTCATCTCCCAATACAATTTAGTTGGAAGAAATAGAAATCTAATTATTTAGGTATTTCATATTAAATCATGTATGGCTTTTATGAACTTTATTGCCAGAGAGGAATAGAAGCTTACACAGTGAATTCTTAATAGCTTAAGTAATGGTTTAAATGTTTGCATTTTTACTTTCTTTTTCATAGTGCTGCAACAGAGTAAACCTAAATGTTCTTTTTTTGATTAGTTTTCCCAACATAATCAAATTATGATGTAGTTATTAACAGTAGTATGGTAGTTTGTCCGTGTAATAGCCTTGTAGTAATGTATCTTCATATTAATAATTTCCTGAATTTTATTTTCCTTATAAAAATTTTTATTTTAAATAAGAAATGTGAAAATTAACGTTGGTCTTAGCATGAAGATTGAAGAGCAGAGCCTGCTGTTGCAAAAGTGGAAATGGCTTGAGGGATTGGAGCAGTAGGTGGTTGCCTATAATTTGTTAGGGAGTTTTTTGATTATCAGTTGTCAAAAAAGTTTTGGAATTACAGGGTGTGGTAGTGAGAAATTAATAGGATGTGCCTAGAACCTCTTGATCTCCCCAAAATAGTTGTGGTGTACAGTGGAATAGTTAAATAGCTGAAAAGGTGAGTGAGGCTGTGTTCTTGTGCAAAACAGCAGCTTCTGTTCCAGTCCTACAGAGTATTAAGTGCCAGTTCAAGTGACTCTCATAAACACTTCTTTGGATTTCAGTGGGTTCATTCACATGAATTAAATTAAGCAGATGCTAAAAAATTTGCAGAAATTTGAATCTGTCTGAGGGGTTTATTTTCCTGGTAGCTCTGGCTGCCCAGAAGTACTTACAAGCATGCTCTCACTTTCTAAAAACTTGAGAAAACACAACTTGCAAACGCACTTGTAATTGTGTGTTTGAAAGTATGAGACTTTCACTATTAAACTTCTGAATAGATGCAAAAAAATCACACAACCTAAAACGAAAAATTTAAGGTGTCAAATAAAACATTATCTGTAAGAATCTGCATATAGATAGAAAAAAGAGAGGTCTTCGTTAAAAATGGTCCATGAAAAAAACATCGTGGAGGGAGCATGGGGAAAAACTAAAATAGTTTTCCAAAACTTGGTGTTCATCAAAAAGAGAAGGATCTTAGCAAATCCTCCACAGAAAGATAAAATACATACACCAGGAAAAGTGATTGATCTAGAATTCATTTTTTCCTTTCTCAGCCCTCTTAGCTGACATGGTGATGAAAAGAGAGGATTAAAATGGGCTTCTTAAAGCCAAAATGTTATTAGGAAATGATTAAAAGCACATTGTGTCTCCTAAAGTGAAGTTGTGCTCTTTTCAGCCCAGCCTTTCTGCAAAATATTTTCAGAGGAAAGCAACAGAAAAGAAGAGGGGATAAACATAGATCATTCTAACTTTCATTATTCATGGGTAGTAATATCTGTGGAATTTTCCATTTGTTTTCCTGGTCTGTCATTCACTGAAAACCTGGTGCACCCCTGAAGACAGGTCTGTACCCAGAAAGGATTTTGGACCAAAACTGCTTCAACTCCTTTGTTTGAAGAACAGTTTTGAGCTGTGACTGCTGTAGCAGTGAGAATTCACACAGGCAGGAACAAAGTTATGAAAGCAGGGGAATGATGTGGGAGAATCAAAATTCCATCTGTGCACCCCACTGCTCCTCTCCCCCCCAAAAAAGGAGGGCCAGGATGAGTTAGAGAAATTTCTGAAGGCCCAACACAGAGAAATTGACTGGAGCTAGTTATTTCTCCCATGGAAAACAAAATACTAATGCACATTGCGTTTGATTCTTAGAATCCTAAGGGATTCATCTTCCGCACTGTGGCACATACAGAGAAATACTGGCTTTATGGAGAGGCCTTTACCAAAGGCTTTGGTACCATATTATCTATAAATAGAGTACCAATTCTGTGGTAAAAGCTGAAAGTTTTCACTTTCTTTTTTCCCTTTCAGTATTCTTGTCCAGAAGCACCATCAGGTTTTCATAGGTCCCTAGCACACAGCAGTAATTACTGTTGTCACCTCCATTGTCATACTCTGAGAGGGAACTCAAAGAATTTGGGTGGATTTAAGATTAAATAGTTTAAAATGGTTTCACAAGTCTTTGGAAGTCTAGATGGAGTGGAGATTTCTAGATAATCCTATAAATCCACCTTAAAGTAAAAAATCTGATAAATCTAATTCTCCTTCATTGCCTAAATTTATTTTAGGTGTAAAATAATAACAGAAAAAAGTTCAATTATTTCAGCTGTCCATGACTGATGGTAGTATGAGCTGGTTAAGAATCATATCCTTGATCATTGCTCAGTTGCTGCTGTGCCTCTCCCCAGCCACAGGCCACCCAAGCACTTAAACTAGGAGAACCATGTGTATGAAGCACTGGCTTCAATCCAGCCTGTAAAATGCTCGTAATTATAGAGTCTCATTAAAATGAAATCAGTGAAACAGGCTTCTGCTCTTAAAAATGATGGGTAGAATCCAGAGATCCTGAAGACCTTTTTGCTTTTATTGTGAAATAATCCCTTCTGTTCTTTAGATCTATCTATTAATTTAGAAAAAGCACCATTATGGTTAGCAGGATTGCCTGAAAAGATGCCCACAGTCTAAAGGACTGTGCTGTAAAATCTGTTCAATAGCTGGCCTCCATTATTCGGATACTGGGATGAAATCCACTGGCATAGTTGAAATGATGGTCAGCCCCTCAGCAGCTTCACACTTCTCAAGTCGTGACAGGAATCTGCTAATAGTGTTTGAGAGTTCAAAGATGGCTTCTTCTGGCTTTGTTTTTCCTACTGAGTCTTTCTCTCTACTTCCAAAGGGCAAAATAAGTTATTTTAATTTTTGCACGAATTTACCAGTCAGATTGGAAAGTACTGACATCTATTTTTCAGAGCTCTGACTCAGTTTAAAGCACCAATCCTGTGGTGTCAAGACGATGTTTTACTGCTTATGGCTGCTCCCCACTGCAGTTTGCAGCTCCCTGAAAGCCATTTAGTTGAGGTGTTGGAACAGCAGTGGCTTTCTGCTTCGGTGGGTGCATGCCCAGAGCAACTGCAGCTAGCCAGCAGGACGGTGAACCTGACAGTCTGCAGCATTTCTGACGGGTGCTGACTTACAGAAATGGCTTTTCTGGAAGATTCTTTGTTGGTGTATACATACAGGTTATGCTCAAAGCAAGTGGACTGAGGGTGACCCAAAAGGATTTTCTGTGTGTGATTTTATTCTGTTTAATTCAGGAATGGAACATTGGCTTGAGCCTGTGCCAGGATGGCTTCAACACATTTTGCCAAAAATTATCTGAGTTTTAAAATTTCTAATTCTAGGATGTATAGGGATGAAGAAAGTTGGCTTACCAAGTTCAGGATTCAGCCTCCATTTCTGCATAAATGGAAGGAAACAAACCATCATCTCTTGTTTTTTTAGATATTTTCTTTTTTATTTTCATGTACCAAGTATTTTGTATCTCTTAAAAAATGTAAATTCCAGATCAGTTTTTGTGACTTAAGAGGAATTAAACTTGTTTGGAAAAGCACAGTCTGAAACTTTTTCCTTAATAATTGGAGCCAATAGATGGTCTCAGTAGTGAAGTTTCTTTCTTTTTCTTCTTAATTGCAAGCACCAGAAAAAGCTGTAGTTAAGACACTGACAATACAATAAATAGCTGACCTGGTGGAACGTGCTTGGGCTGTAGCCAGGAATCTTATCCACAGATATCCTCTCCTTTGGGAAATGGTTCTTTCTCTTTGCTGTTTAAGTGTGGCTGTAACCTATAAATTTTTTTGCCTTTTATTTTTCTTTGGGTTTGTGGGTTTATTTTGGTTTTTTTTTTTTGTTTTTTTTTTTTTTTTTTTTTTTTTTTTTTTTTTTTTGTCTTTTTTTTTTTTTTTGGTTTTTGGGTTTTTTTTTGTTTTTTTTTTTTTTTTTTTTTTTTTTTTTTTTTTAATTTTTTTTTTCCTAAGCCAAACCTTTATTTTTATAAATAATCAAATTTGAAAAAAAAAAAAATGGTCTGGTAGATTGTGACTCTTTTGAGAATAGGAATGAATAATACTACTTGTGAATTATGTATTGTTTCCACTTTTCCTTGTATCAATATACATCCAGGTATATGTGTTGTGAATTTATTAGGTTTGGCTAGCCCTGAGTGAGACTGGTATTATACCTCAGTTCTGTAAAACACTGTATTATTTCCATGTAATAACATCCTTGGTCTGGAATTCTGTTCTCTCACAAGCTCCAGCATACAGGGAGCGCAGCATAAATGTATCATCGGCATATTAATTATCTGAATAATCCAAGTGAATGCCTCCAGTTGCTGTTTGCTGGAGATTTCATCTGGTGGTCAGGAACAGAGCAATGCCAGCTAAATAACAGCTTGCTCCAAACTGTTGGAGACTGCTGTTGACCCCTCACTAAAGAACCTGCAGCTGTGCAGGGAGCCAGCCTGTTCTTCCTCTGTGTGCTTGCTCTGGGCACGTGGCTCAAAGAGCCACTAATATGGACTGGCAGAAAGTGAGAGAAACCTGTGAAAGATCCAAACATAAACCATAGCACTGAGCTTGATACTGGTTGTGGACTAGTGCCTTACATTAAGTGAACAGTGAATTTGTCACACGTTGAAGAGATAGAAAGTATTTCTTGCTGACTCTTTTCATAGGGTGAAGATGTTTTGTGAGTGAAATTTGCTTGCGTATTTTGTTGGTTGTTGTTGATGTAAATGAGTAATTTACTGAGCACAGAACTGGTTTATGAAGGGGAAAAAGTGAGTCTTAAAGAAATGAAAAGCTATAGTTCTGAAAGTTGCACTGTTGATCTTGTAAGGAAGGCTAGAACTCTTTTCTTTTCCTGATTTTTTTTTTAATCTAGATAATCAAAATTAATCCCCATTGTTTAGCACTTTGGATTAAAAAAATAACTGTGTCTGTAGAGTTGCCTCCTTAATTTAAACTATCAACCAGATTGGTTTTTCCTAATCAAAAAATCATAAAGATTGCTTGGGGAATGTCACGTGATGGTGGTATTTATGTGACAATTCCAACTCCACTGCTTGTGTGAAATGGGGAATTTTTCACAGTCACCAGGTTTGCAGAAAACTTCAAGTGCTAAAATCACTCTTCCCAGAAAGAGAAATGAAAAAGCCAGGCTAAAAGGCAAAACTCTTAAGAGTTAAAAATGAGGTGTTATTCATAACAAAATGCTGTTAAGATTTTCAGAAGCCTCACTTTTCTATTTCCTGAAATCATGCTGCCCGTGTCTGTTTCTGTTTCTTACATCAGTTTGCATATTTAAATCTATTTATTCTCATTTTCTTTTAGGTGATCCTGATCCTTACCAAGTATTATCATACTGACATGGGGAAGGTTCTGGAGAGCTCTTTGTGGAGGTAAGTTCTCTGCATTTTCTATAACCTTCCCTCCTGCCGTTTTTGGAATAGATCCATCACTTCCTTTTCCAGACTGCTGCTGAGTTGAGTTGGTAGCTGACTGATGCTATTGTAGTAAGATTATCCAGATTGTCATCAGCTTTTACTCCTTCTCTTCCTTGAATGCATTTCTTGTAGTTGAATTAGAGTTTGTAATGAGTTTTAATAGTAGAAACAAAGAATGGTGGAGAATATAAGGTACCTTCTTGATGTCACTTTGCAAGTTGCTGCATTTTTCCTTTTCCTAGAAATCCTGTATCAAATTTACTTTAAAAGTTTGAAATGCTTACTGTGTTGGGATGTGTCTTCTGGCAATTCTTGCTGCTTGTGTAGTGTACTGAGGTTAGTAAATAATCCTGCTTTGGAAGTAGTTGGGATTGTCTGGATGACGTATACCAGCAGCATAGTCAAACCATGACAGTTATACTGTGCTTTATGACAACTGGGAATAAATAGTAATCCAAATAAAGTTTTAAACTAATTCTCATTCCCATAATATTTGTGAATTAAGATACTGGTGTGCTTGTTGCTTGCGTTTGCACAGATTGCACATTCAGATGTGCATCGGCACAAAAGCAGGGGTAAGCTATGTTGTACTAGTCACACTGGTTATCTTTTCAGGTCTTAGTTGTCTTTTGCTAAGGAGGCTTTTTGTGCTCTAACATTTTTGTGTGTATGTGTGTGGGTCTGTATAAATTTTCCACCACAATTTTTTGCTAGATCTGTTATGAACATTTGAAAAGTGAAAGTATTTCACTGTTATCAATAAATGTGATACTGCATCAGTATTTGCTCTGCTAGTTTTGCTGGTTATCTCTAGCAGTAGAAATAAATGACAGGAGACTTAAGCAGTCTGATGTGAAATTCAAATGTAGCTCATAAGCTTTGGGTCTGGAAACAAATAGTTTATCTAACACCTTGTGGCTCAGCTACTTGTAAACTTCATGCTGCCCCAAGAGCTTTTATGGGGACCCACCTTCGGCTGTGAGTGTAAGGATCTTTGAAGAGACAATCCAAGGGAAGGACTGGGTAAGGGAATAGGAGTGGGAAAAATCTGTTCTCCAGCCATGCTGCAAAACAGCCTTGTTACTTATTTTGAAAGAGGTGGCATTGTTTTAACCATGTG
Organism: Bombycilla garrulus; assembly: GCA_013400315.1. Classification (NCBI taxonomy): domain Eukaryota; kingdom Metazoa; phylum Chordata; class Aves; order Passeriformes; family Bombycillidae; genus Bombycilla; species Bombycilla garrulus. Next base: position 1,239,050 of record VXBU01013112.1, on the reverse strand, counting down.
GGGTTTCTCAGTGACAGTGCTTCTGCAGTAACTTGTTGTCATACCAGTGTTTGACTAGTGCTCAGCCTGGCCAGGGCCAGTGATCCATGCAGAAGAAGGGTATTTCTAGAAATTTCTCGTCATAAGAAGGAGGTATTCAGGAAAGAGAGTAAGATCAAATGAAGATTGCTTAACATGGGCTTGAGGTTGGCCTTTTTAGAGCTATGGCAGTCCATTTGTAACTATTCCTTTAACTTACAAGATACAAAATTTATTGCACATTTATTTCTGTTTTAATTTTTGTCCAACATCTTGTGCAAATAAGACAACCAAATGACAGTTTGGATACTCCCAACTGCGTAAGCACACACTGCTTTCCTATTATTTGTCAGTGACAGACAACATGTGCAATATATCTCAAATTTTCCAATCCATACTTCAGGGCATCTGTCATAGTCTTTTAAGCATTTTCAGTTGGATTCTTCAAAATAAACTCTTTGGTCTTCTAAAATAAACATAAACCAGGCTTCAGATAATGTTTCTTTCTTTGGAGAACATAAACACTCAAAACAAGGTCATGCAGACCTTGCTAACAGCTGGTGTAAAGAACTGGTGTGAACTGCATTCAAATAAAATGTAGCATGCATCATCTGGAAATCATCCCTTTTACAAGTAACAGATGTACCAGATGCTTTGGTACTGGCACCAGTCATGGTCCCACCCCAAGGGCTGGGCACTGATGTCCTCAGGGCTCTCAGTGGTTTCAGGCGTGGGGAAGTGCCGGGTGCCCATGGTTCCACTTTAGTAAGGCAGGGATGGCACCCTGGGGATTCTCCTTGGGTACCTCTTGCAATTTCACAGGGCACACCCCAGCCAGGGTCTGGACATCAGCGTGCTTGGGCTGCCCACTTTGCCAAGAGAGCCCCGGGAGCTCACTCCTTGATGTGCCCATGCCAGAACCGGCTGAGCCAGGGACAGGCATGAAGCCTGGGGCTTGTTGACCAGACAGGCTGGATGGGTTCTGAGTCACGTGGTTTAGTGGAAGGTTCCCTGCCCATGGCAGCAGGGTTGGAACTAGATGGTTTTAAGGTCCCTTCCAATCCAAACGGAACCATTCTGTCATTTGGTGGTTTCTAAAACCAGAATGGAAAAGCTGAAAGGAAGTGAGTGCCTTAGATGAGTGCTTGAGCCAGAGATTACTGCTTAGGTGATCCATGCCTGGGTATGTTCTGGGCTCGCCTCCTTTCTCCACCTCCGCCTGCTGTGAAATAGAAGAGAAACACACAGTTGTCAGACTGGAAGAATTACAAAGTGTTTGGCTCTAGAAAAGTGCAAATGAGACCAACTATTGCAAAAGTATCAAATGGTGCCCCTCTCTGTTGAAATGTAGCTCATGATTTGTACTAAATAACTGAATGAAGCTGAAGTCCCTTTACAGTCAAGGGACTTCTGTGTTTCTCCCTGAGTAAAATGGTTGGAGCTTCAGCAGTTTTCAGTTTTCACCCACCTTTGCTGATGGAACTGGGGTGTTGTATTCCCATTGGCAGCCTGCCCAGAATGCATAGTGTATATATATTTTTCAACTTTTTTATTTAATTCTCTTTTGCATTCTTCTTATTATTATCAAACAAATATCCTGTAAAACCAGTGTGAAAAATGATACAGCGTTTTTGTGTGGGGTTGTTTTTTTGTTTTTTTTTATTATTAGTAGAGAAATTCTGTTAATCTGTTTCTGTGCCCTAGTGGGAATAGACCCTCTCCAGTTATTTCCAGAATTGGCCCAGTGTTTTCGTTCCTATCTTGCCTGGTTAGATAGTTCCAAAAATCTTATTGTCTAAGTCACTACATGAAAATAAATTGTTTTATAAATGGATCAATTCTGAATAGGGTAATTTTTTAATGTTAATATCCCAGTTTCTTTTTCTGGTCAGTAAATATTAACTAACCTTGGTGTTTATCAGTTATTTTGTTCCTTGAAACTGTCTTTCATCTTCTAAAACATATTTCCACTTCATCTTCTTCCTTTTCTCCCATCACTCAAAACACTCCTTGTTTAGCAGAACAAAGAAGGAGAAAGGATGGTCTAGTGATACTAGTTTGTTCGCAGTGACCTTGGAGCTGCAGTCAGACTGTGCTGGTTTGAAAGCAAAACCAGTGAGACTCCAAGTCAGAAATACAATTTAAAAAGAAGTAAGATACATACAAAAGAAAAAAAAAAACAAAAAACAACCACTGACAGAGTCAGAATACAACCTGACACCCTGCTAGGTAGCTGCCCAGATGAGGTGGTCTTGCTGAAGTGGTGATCCTGTAGAAAGGTCTGGTAGCTCTTGTCCTCTGGAAACCAGTGCATAAGGGCTGCTTGTTCTGTCCCAATCCCCACATTATATCCAGGTGGGAATGCTTGGCTCCTCCCCCTGGGTGGAGCATCTCACAATGGGCTGATGTCATTCTATGAGTCCTGTGGTGGGTCCTTGATTGCCCATTAAACAGGAAATGGCTCCTGGAGGGAGTTATCTATGACTCATGGGGGAAGGCATTGATGGAGATAGTCCAGGGGAGGAGGCAAGGAAAACATTGCTCCTCCTGGTTTCAACAGCTCATGAAGATGGAGATAGAATACAGACCTTCTGGCATATTTTACATTGTAACCTAGGACACAGACTTTTAAGAGTGAAGCAAATGGTGGTGAAAAACACCAGTCAGTGGTACATGCCTAGGCGGGGCAACTCTATGTGAAGAAGATTTGTGGGTGGATCTTGGTGATGAATTTTTGTACCTCTGCAGACCATTGTCAGTTTGTGTAGGTAATTTATGACTGCCCACACAAGCCAGGTTACAGACTTTGGAGACCTGAATTTGAATTACCTTAGAACTTTTCATTTTTGAATAAATAGGGAAATTAGTGCTGTGTAATGAAATTCTTAACAAACTTTTTACTTGTAACAGCTACGTTCGTCAAGAGGTGAAGACAAAATCTTGATGAAAGTATGCAGTTAAAAATACCAGACCGTGCTTCTTTAGTCAGCTATTTCTGATGCTTTCCTAATTTGCTTATTAAGTAATTGACAAGGTATAAATTGTATAATTATTTTGCTCAAAATTAGGTAGGGAAATAAATAGAAATAATATTGGTTGCCTTTTGAACATAAACCAAAATAACTTTTTGAGAAGAAACTGAGGATTGTTTCCAGGTCTACTTTTAGAGTTTTGAAACTGGTACATATTGGGAATACAGGTTGGTTGTCATGTTAGAGCTCATTAGCATAATAAAAAAAAGTGAATTCAAATACTAAAATTATTGTCACAAATTATGCATACATAGGAGATACTTTACATACTAGAGCTGTTCATGTCAGAGTTCACATACATTTACAGTATCCAGCACATTTACAGTATGAAGGAGCTGAAACCCGCTGACCATTTAGGTTGAGTGTTTTCATATGCTTTATGGACCCATTTGTGCACAAATATACAGGTGCACATATTTTACAACCTCAGGTATCTGCTTGCATCTGTTGAATGCCTGCAACTTTAGATTTAAGTTACTGTAATAAAATTTACAATCAAATAGTTTAACTTTGAATTAGTATGAAATTAATGACAATATTTCTCTGAGGTAATTATTCCTAATAATATTGGAAATATAAATGATGATGATGATTATTATTATTATTCAATTTTATACATGGAACAACTGAGATGGTAATATTGCTGAAGGTTATGCTGTGGTGACTCAGCACTATATGACCATGGAATTACCTTCTAACCCTGTGCTTAGGCTGGCTCAGAGTCATGTTACTGGTAGGCATGCAGCCTTCCCTTTCTTAGCTTGATCCAAGCAATGAATAATAGATGCTGCTGATGATTCCTAATAAAGTTTTGATTGCATATTATCAAGCTGTAATGATACAGTAATGCTAAAGTGGCTTGCTGTGTAATTGCCGTTGTTCCCAATGGCATCACCATGTTGTTACTGCTTCACCACAGCAAAACAAATGGCATTACTTGATGTTAACTGCAGTGTTGGATCCTCTTAGCATTGCCTGCTGAATGCCAGGTAGCCCTGTTTTCAGAGATGCTGGGCTGTTTTGCCCCATGCTGTCGGTAAGGAAATGCTAAATGAAGAAACAGACTTCCCCACCTCCTTAAATATTTTTGGATATCCCAGCTGAGCTTTCTGGGACTCCTTACTCCCAAAGCACCCTGAGGGGGAGAAAAGCTGAAGTGCTGTGGGAGGTTGAAAGTCCAGTGGCTGGGCAGGTGGAGGTGCGAACAGTCGGGAGAGCCTCACAGACAGCATCACGCCTGCCAAATCCCAAGGAGTCAGGAATATCCTGTCTGTGGTGGCACAGATTTTTCTCTCCGCACACACAACCAGCGGCCTATTCAAAGACAAGGCTCACTTGTGCAAGTCTGCTGGTTGTCAGGAGCCATTGGGGCACAGTGACTGCAGGGGCTTTGGGCATTTACAGAGTGCTGGCCTACACTGAAGCTGGAATCCAAACTTCAAAGAGCCAGAGATTCTTTTAAGGTGGATACAGTGAACAACATACGGCTCAGGGAGTAAAATTTCCAGGTGGCTCACAGAATGTGTGAAAACCAATATGGACAATTTTTTCCAAAATCTTTGGACTTGTAGGTGAAACTCATTTCAGCTGTTTCCTGAAATTAATTTAAAAAGGAAAACAAAATCCCCCAGTATACAGTTCAGAACCCCAGTGAAATTTTTGGTATTAAGTACTGCTTAATAAATGAGCAACTGTATTCTGCAACAACTTACACTTCCAGATGGCCTTATATGTGGCTCTGCTTTGAAAAGTGACTTTGTAGAAATAGCCTCAAGGGATGGAGTTATTGAGTCTATGATTCTCATATCAAATTTTCTCCCTCCAAGTTAAAAAAGAAAAAGAAATGGCTTTCTAATTATTAGCCCGGTAAACTCAGCTTGGGATCTAATGTCTCACTGTGCTTTCTCTAGCTAATGCATCTTCATGAGTAATGCAAGTTCTGCAATCAAAATAGAGTGTCCTCAGTTATAATTGTGCAGCTCTTTTGTGCTCCATTTATATCCTTATTTACACCTGTTCCATTGAGCAAAGGCTTTGGGCAGTACTATTGAAAAGGCAGTCTTACAATTAGAATTTTATTTCTCTTACTGAACAACAAATTTTTTTATGCTCTCTTTGATCATATTTCCATATTCATCTAATAGCATTAAAAAGACTTTCATTGTCTTTGCTGCAACTTGCATTGTCTTGCAAATACTCAGTGTGCCGTTATGAGTTGAATTGTGCACGAAAGTATTTTAAATTTATTTATGACATTTAAAATAGTTAAAAAGTTGGTTTTGTGGGTTTCAGCATATCAGCAATATTTTATTATATGTGTCAGGAGGAAAAATATGTAGAAGGTATAGGAAATTAAATAAACATATCTTGACAAACCTTGGAATGTTTCAGGTATTGAAGAGGTGATTATTGATGCTTTTAATGGGTAGTGGAATTGATTCAGGAGCACAGAGGGTGCCACTGTTGCAGTGTGCGCTCTGATGGGCACATCACCCACCATGGACTTGCTGAGACCAAGGCCCAGCACAATGGGTTGGCAGTAGCCTTGCAGTTACCTTGGTGTTGCACTCATCCTGCCACATGTTTTGGCTGTAGCTTTTGGCCATTCAGCAGGGAAACAAATTTGGCTGTGGATATTTGGGACTGTTCTCTGAGTTGTGACCCGTAGACTCCTCTCAGGAAGATGTGTATTAAAAGGCTTTCCAGTGCACGGGATTTTCTCGAGCAGGTACTTTTATGTCTGTGTTGCCATAATAGCATTCAAAGATTTTGATGTCTTAGTATGTATGAAGGTCCAAACTAAAAAGATTATATCCTACAAGCAAGTAAAAGTTGTCAAATAAGCCTATCCAAATTTCTTTAATGAATATCTGTTGGTCACAGATGAGAGTTCTATGTCATAACTACTTTTTGATGTCTTCAACAACTTGGAATAGTGATGATGATTTTGAATGTTAACATGTTTCTGCACTAGCTTGTGATCGCAGAGAATATAGGACATGTGAATTAAGATCCAGTTAGAAAGCTGTGATTTATGTAGTTAGGGAAGGGCTTTTGCAGTACACTTGTGCTTATTGAAGCTGATTGCAGCATGGCTGCTGAATATGTTAAACACATCTTGGAGCATGAGAATTTTGCTGCTTTACAGGTTGATTTTTTTTTTTTTTGCCTTAATAATCCTTCTGGAAAATGAATTAAGTCATTGCAAGATATAACTCATAATGAGTGAGTAAATTTATTGAGAAAGAATAACCATTTCTTTTAAATGGCTTAAAAATCCTTTTCTCTTGTTTGAGTAACTTAAGCCTAAGTAATAAAATTTCTGATTGTTTTAACTAGTGCTGCAGACTTTGTGGGAATTTTACCACAGGTTCTCGTTTTAAGTAGACTCTGTTTGCCCAGGATTGATGGTAACAGAATTGACCTTTCCTTCCCAAGACCCATGCAGGTTGGTAGCAGTAGGATGTTTAGGAAAGTTGCTTCGCTGGTGTTTCCTCAGTTTTGTCATCTTATTGAATAAGCCTCCCTACAAGAAATGACCCTCTTTCTTGCCAGCCTCAGCACACAGGTTTAAGGTGAGAAACAGGAAATGCTGTCTTTCTATGCATTAGTCATCCATGGGGCTTGTGATTTGCTTTTGCCCTCCCTCCCTGCATAAGAGGGAAGATTTGCCCGTGATTCACACTTCTGTATGAGCAGACTGAGAACAGCAATGTAGAGCTTTTATTGTGGCACGATTCCTCTGTACTAAGTTCATATGAAAACAGTTGAGCCATCAGTTTTTTTTGGTAAGGGGAGGTACTTGGCTGCATTGTCACCCATTAACTCCCACTGTCAGCAGGCACAGCAGAGAGGTACAGGGCCCATAACCTGGGGCAGATGGAATGACACCACCATCAGTTCTCTCTCTCTCTCTCTCTCAATCTCTCTCTATCTCTATATATTTGTATCAATGTTTCCATTGCCACTCTGCAAAATGGAATAAATAAAAAACCACAATCAAAGCAGCTAGTTTCATTGCTCATCACATTGTCATGATGATGAAGGAGGTATAAAAACTGGGATAGGATGTTTTTCCAAAATCTGAAAAGGATGAAATCATGGTGTTGGAGAATTTGTGATAAGGTACATGCAACATTCCACTCAGCAACTAGTGATGCTGCTGGTTCCACCTTCAGCCTATTATGTGGCCTTTTTTGAGAACCTGCCGTCACTCTGCTTTCCTTGTTTGGTCTTTTGTTTCTTGCAATATGGGTAATTTGGAGAACTGATTGTGGGATTCCCTGCAGTGCTGGGGCTGTAATACTGCATCAATACAAATAATAGGAAGGAGCTGTAATGTTTATGGGTGTTTAATGTTTGTGTCCTTAAAGTTTTTTGCTTGAGCCTGAGAAGGACAGGAGTCCATCAGAGAGCATGGACACACCATGAAACTCACCTGAAAATACCCATATTTTTCCTATGAGGCAGCTGATGGTGCATACCTTTTCGTAGCTGATCTTTGAAAATACTGTTTTGCAACCCCCTGTTGCATCTCAGAGTTGAGCACCTTGTGCACTGATGTGGTGTGTGGAATGTGAGCAGCTTCACTTGCTTATGCAGTACTTGCAGTCTGCTCCAGAGCATCCACTGTGAACTGATTGCAAATTAATTTGATTGTTGGGACTGGATGAATGAACAGCTGCATGGTTAATTATGCAGAATGGTATAGAAAAATGTAGTGTTAAAGTTTTATACCCTCATTATCTCTGCAGTATGGAATATATTTTCAGTGTGAAAATAACAAAGGCAATATTTCCCACATAACTTATTTATTAAGACCATGGTATTGGTATTGTTGGGCAGCTTTCTCTGCTTTAATTTGGTAAGAATCAGGACAATTAAAAACTCAATACAGGCCAGTTTCTAAAATGGAAATATAATCTTGCGTGCTGAAGAATTTGAGGGTGTGAGTAGTTGACAAAAATGGAATGCATTTTACAGTAAGATTTAAATGTCTTGATTTTTTTATTTTTTTTTTTTT
>VXBU01013112.1:1203421-1230954 GCA_013400315.1 Bombycilla garrulus | reverse complement strand
TTTTTTTTTTTTTTTGGCTTTCTGAAATACAGAATGTTAGTTGATGGCTTTTCTTCCTTCTCCCTGCAGCCTCTCCTTGAAAAGATGGCTGATAATTTCTCTATTAGTCAACTGAATCTCTGTTCCGGCTAATTTTTTAAAAATTATTTGGGTGGAGTTTATGTATAAGTTGAGTTTGTCCCCTCCTGCTTTTGCTCCCCATGTTTCTCCCTTGGTGTATTTTCTTTCTATTACATATAGAACAGAGATAGCACGTTACTTTGTTTCAGCAAATACCTATTCTTGAACTAACCTTCAGAAAGGATATTTCACTTTCTCACTGATTTTCTCTCCTAGCAGCCTGTTTTTTGCTAGCTGTTACTCTCCCTCCTTCATAGAACTGGTTTGTCTCTCCTGGGCCTGATTGCTTCAGTCCTGACTGGAGAAGCTGTTTTTTAGATGAGACGTTCAAGTAAGTTTTGGTATTTTGGCCTAACATATCAGCTCCAAACCTGTTTTTTTTTGAAGCTGTTCCAGAGCTGATAATCTTTCTGATGGCAGGGCTTTCTCCTCATAGCTGCTTTGACAGACTGTAGATATTTCAATGACCTGCGAATACATTTTATCCCAACTTTCTATCATAGGATCTATAATTGTCATTTTGGACAGGAGCAGGGCAATACTTGTTATCATCTATTTGTTGAAAAGCATCTGTGTGAGTTAAAAATTCTTTTTTTTTCAAATCTGGTATGTACTTTTTTTTACCAAGTGGATATAATTTTTCTTGAAGCGTGTGCATGCAGTACAAATTATGCCCCTTGATAAAAAGACATCACAGTATCAGTGAAATATAACAACCCCTGGGCAAAAGCTAGGGAAACCACTAAAGAGACACATGGTAAAAACTGCTTTCTTAATATCAAAAAAATTTAACAACTGGCTTCAAAAGCATCCATGTCATTCAGCCGTTTGATATCCTGGCTTCCAAGCTTTCCTTTCTGGCAGGAAGGGGATCTATGGATCTGCTTTCTGTATGATGTAGAATAGTTTTCTGTAATGCTGACCTTTCCTTAGTGTTGTTGGCCGTTCTGAAGACTTCAATGTAAAATTATTTTAAATTTTACTCTCCTCCAAGAATTTGGAAACTTATCAGTGTTTTATCTCAATTCTTACCATAGGCTGACCAGTCCCTAATTTTGCAATGTCTCTTTGGGATAGAATGTAAAAATCCAGTTGTGCTGTTCTGAAGTACACTGACTACAGTTTGAGATTTCTCTCCCTTCACCCTACCCCTATGTAGTTTCTATGCTAAATACTGATCTCTCAGGTTTCATTAATTTTTCATTTTCTTCTGCCTGAAATGTAAAATTAGAAAAATAATAGTCTTTTACATTTTATCTCCATTTAGAAACATTTGGAAGCAAAATATATATGTGATGGAGTTTCGTATATATGATGCTTTCAGGTGCATCGTACTTAAGCTCTTGATGCTATTTTGGTGAAGTTTTCATGACAATTCAGACTACTCAGTTCTGGTGGGAAGGATGCACCAGTAAAAGATTAAATGTCTGTATTGTGAAAATGCAGCACGTTCTGGCACAGTGTGGAAGCCTAGAGCAAAAACTCCCATTCCTCAGCTTTCCATGTGGCCTCAGGTGAATAGATGAATCTGTTGGTATTCCAGAATGGAAAGCATCCAAGAATCATCTTTAAATAAAATTGAAGGAAGTAAAGTTAATTATGTAAAGACCAGAAAAGTATGTTACAAATATGCTTCATAAACCACCATGACCTATCATAGCAATACCTTAACAGGTCCGGTTAGAGGAGTTCTCTTTATGTGCCCTGATGTGAGAAATGCAGGGTTGGAATTCTGAGATCTTCAAAGTGGTAATAGGACTTAGCTTCTCAAAAGGCTTGTAAACATTTCTAAGGTACATCAAGAAATAAATATGAGTGAATATTTAAATATCAAATTATTAACTGGAAGTCTTGGTACATCCAAATGCTTGAGTTTTATGTTGGTTTTTTTTTTTTTTAAATTTCATGTTTGGAATAGATACACTGTGTTGTTATTATAATAAAATTTCTTATTTATTTTTTTCCCTTAGCATGTTGGTTAGGACTGGGAATAGGTTGTAAGTTTTCTGATACCCAGTTGGTCACTTATATCACTGCTTTACTGGCAAGTTTCTACTGTATTGCATCCATGCAAAGAATGATTTTGTTTGCATGGGAGCACAATGAACATCAACTACAACCCCTTCTCAAAGCAGGAGTTGCTGCAGAAGTTAATAAGGTCACTCATGCCCTCATCCTGCCTGGTTCTGAAAAATGTCCAGGTTGGAAATCTCACAGCTTTGCTGGGCAATGGTTTGTGCTGCCATTGCGAGGGGTTATGTCAGCTGGCATTTCCCACCTTGCAGCTTGTGCTTGCCATCTATTGCCTTTTCACTGACTACCCTGACCCTGTCTTATTTAACACTTCTCTTTAGATGCTGAAAGAGTGAAATGAGATTCTCCATTAGCCTCATTTCCTAGAATGACCTAACCCAGCTCCCTCAGCCATTCCTTGTACATCGTGTGCTCCAGTTCCCAGCATCTTAATGACCCTCCACTAGACTGGCTTCACATTCTGATCCCTTTTCTCCTTTTCTTCGTGAAGTGACACAAATTTTTTTTTTTTTTTTTTTTTTTAATTCTATTTGTGGAACTGGGATTATCTGTGTTCTGGAAGTTGCTTTCTGCTCCTCTCCCAGTATAAAATAGACTGTTCTATGGTGAATTGTTTAGAATAGCTACCTTATTTATCTGAATGTAAAAATAAGTGTGAAATGCTGAAATCATTAGCAGGGGAAATTCAATTCAATTCTTTAGAAATTGCTTAGACACCCAAGTCACTTCATTACCTGCACAGAAAGATAACATTGGTCTTGCTTGCACTGAACCGCTCAGTGTAAGAACAGTGGGGATGCCAGCATTAACTTTTTGTCCTCACTTTTGTTATGCACTATGAATTCTTGATAGGTTTTGATTTAGTTGCTGGTACATTATTTATGACATCTCTTAGCTGCAGCTGCTGTAATCCACAAACCAAAGCCAAGCCTATTATTTCTAGTAATAGAATTGCATTTTGTTGTAGAGCAACTCCCAGGTAATTAGGCAGGTTGTGCTGTAATTACTTGTAACATAGGTTCTTCTAAATATTGCATTAGTCAGACTGAATGGCAGATTAAAGTTTTGTTTTCTTTTGAAGATTTGTCTACCACAGGTAAACATTAATGTGACCACAAACATTAGGTTTTGCCAGGAAAGGAAGGAGTTTTTTTGTTTTAATGATCCTTCACTTAGAAGAATGTTCTTTTAAGTGAGAATGTTGAAAAGTGCAAAGCAGAATTTTTTGAGTGCTCTTGGGAGGTAAGTAAATCTAAAATCTTATTCAAATAGTGGACTTCATACAGCAATTTTTATTGCTATTGGATTTGGGTTTTGGACAAATTTGAATCATCTTTAGCTTGACCTATACTTTTGTATATGTATATTATCAATTGAAAGTGATTCAAGGGTCAATGTAGACGCCTGAAATCTCTGGAGTAAAATCTGCTGATTGCTTTAAAAAGTGATTATAACCTGAGAAATAATTGTAAGAGGTGCAGTTTGATGGATTTCTTGTCTCTTGGCATCTTCCCATCAAAGCTGGATTCTTTTGTGGACTATGATGAATTCAAGTTAACTGGAAATAATTCAAAGGAAATGGAATGAAATTCAACATTAACTTTGAAAGTCCAAATATACAGTAGCCATCCCAGAACCTTTGAGAAGCTTCAATTCATGTAGCAAAACAGTGAAACAGTCTTTGTTAGGAGAACATTGAGAACAGAGGATGGGAACCAAAAGCACTTGTTCTGTTAAAAGTTGTTCCCTTGAACATTTTTTTTTTGCCGTAGTGTTTTGTTAGGAGAGAACAAAGGGTCAGAACTTTTATGTGTTGTGATTCTGTCTTTTTTTGAATGTGTATGTTCCATTTGGCTGGCTAATGGGGAATGGTGTTTATGAAAAGGCTCTAGTCTGTTCTCTTGCAGGTAGTGAAGCAAAGTGGATGACTGTGTCACACATTACAAAGAAAATGTTGGGACAACACTGAGGCAGAGCTGAGACCACACAGGGTTTGTTCCAGTTTTCATTTCAGAACTCCACATTGTGTTATAAATTGACTCTTTAATTTTCCTTTGCACTCTGTCTGTAAAATTCCCATGAGAAGTAGCAGCTGTTGGTGTTGCTCTGTACACAGTGAGTAGGATTTCCCCTTCAGCAAGTCACAGGTTGATTACCAGAAAACAGCCACTCCAGAAGAAGTGAACTGTGTGGTTTTACCCTTGGGGCCAAGCTAACCTGCGTGGCGCTGAATCTTCTCTCCTGAAAAACAAACTGTGTTTTAGGGTACAGATGCACGGGGGACATGAGAATGAAGTGGCTGAATTGGCATAAAGCACTCCAGCACCTTTGGAAGCACTGGGGCTCTATCGGTTTGCACAGATTACAAGTCAGGTCCTAAAATTGTGCCGATTGTGGATTCTTTAGACTGAACATCTGTGCAGTGCATTTCTTATGTTATTTCTTCTGGAAGTAGTAATCATCTTTTCCCATTATTTTTCCCTCTGCTTGGTAGCCTCTAAGGTGGCATTTTTTGGATCACTGGATTATGTGTTCCACAGATGAAGTCCTTCAGCAGAAAAAGCTTTAAACTCGAGCTCAACAGCAGGAGTTTTCTCATCTTGCCAATTTGCTCAGCAATTTTGTTTTTTTTGCATCATCAAGAATTTTTAACTAGGCAGAAATTGGATGATTTACCTTGGGGTGGGAGAAAGGCAATATTGAATATGTAAAGGCTAGATTAATCTGAGTAAAAACTGTAGACTTGAAAGGCCTTGGGCTTCCTCTATGCATTTGACAATGATTGCATCAGTTTGGGCATCAAAATGGAGAGAAGTGGTGTGTTAGAACTAAGTCTGCTGATCCACTTATTCTCATCTCTCTGGTCTATTCTTTGCTCTGTCACAAGCAAGGATCTTTGCTGAGCCTCATACCTTATTACTCATTTTGTCACTCAGTGTAATGGGCAGAAGGAGGCATGCTGGAGGCCAAGTGTTTTGAGCAGAATCTTGGCTCCTGGTTTCCTTCTGCATTTGATAACAAATGGCAAGAGTCCCAGTGTTGAACTGAGTCCCTCTCCCCCATTAAGTTAACCACACTTAACTGAGTCCTACCTGGACAGCTGAATGGCAGCAAGACAGCCAGCTGCAGAAAGGCAATAGTTTCTTTCACAGTTTGCTCACAACATCCTCGCTTAGCTCCATATTGAAAACAAGCAAATGGATCAGTCCCACCTCTGCTGAAAGATGTGAATATCCAAATGTAAGAAAACTGATTGCCTCCAGTTGTGTGGCGCCACTGCTCAGAATTTGGTCAGTGGTAGGGTGTACATGAAGTGTGGCTTCTGGTGGTCTCATTTTATTTTCAAATCAGCATGTGACTCACCGAGAGTATTGTAAGACTCATCAAAGCTGTTAGCATGTATGTTAAGTTGGTCATTGTCTTTGTTCAAGTACTAAATAAATTAGCTAAACATTTCTGTAAATGACAAGTACACCGGGGCATGTAGAAATGGGGGATGGAGTCATGGGAGCATTTGGAAGCTGGAGAAAATGGCCTGCTGTGAGGGATGCACAGCTTCAGATGTTCAGCTTATCAAAGGGAAGTAAAGGGCTGTTTAAATCTAAGGCTCAGTTCACAGAAGGGTTGCTCTGCTCAACCCTGGCTGACTCTTGATGTAGCCAGTAGGCTTCAGGGAAGAGATGGATGTCTCTATTCATCTGTTTTCTCTTTCTGATATTCCCCATCTTACCTGGTTTGACCAAAATACCTTTGTGACTTCTTGCTCCTTAGCCAGATTTCTCTATAAATTATTTTTTGGTGAGTGTCTTTAAAATAGAAAGGGAGATGTAACTGCTCAGTTGGATGGGCATATTCATTCTACAGTTGTTTTTCTACAGGTTGGGTGAAGGGAAGGTTGGTCAAAGAGTAGTAAGGCAAGTAAAAGGAAGATGTTATCACAGTTTTTTACAAAAACCTTTTTGACATTCTAACTTGTCAATAATGTTTTTTGAAAAACATTACCTTAGTTTATAAATTTAATCCCATTTATAAATTAATAGTATATAGTACCGACTGTACATTGGAAGAGTTGGTAATCTCCATCTGATTGCTCACAGCCAAGTTCTTCAAGTGGTCAGAAGCCCCAACAGAATCAATGATGACTTATGTTCCAGTAGGGAGCTGCTGCAGAAGGACCAGGGAATGATACAAATGCAGCTATGAAATATGCTCTTCTCTTGGGATATGGATGATTCAGACTGGAGCTTTGGCCATCAGCACAATGTTCACTTTTATCTTCTTAAATGTTTAGTGTCATAAATATTAAGTTTTGAAACTGTGAAATATTGTTAGTCAATTCTTTTAAAGACTGTGTGAAGTCAGAAGGCATCCTTACCTTTGTGCAATAGGGAGAGGGGAGGAAGGCATCCAGACTCATGCCTGGGTGTTCACTGAGAGCCTGATTAACTCGAGTGTCAGCAAAATTTCATGTGTACAGACCGGGGCTGTGTGCCTTTGGGTACCTATGCACTCTCAGGCTTTGACATTTCCTTCTGAGAGCAGAGGTAAGGATATTATTCCTGTTTTATTTGCTTCTCATGCATGTATTCTGTCACTTTGAATGGGAATGGTTTCCCCAGTGAGCATTAATTAAAAGGAAACAAGGTAGTTCAGATTGAAAGGTTATTAGCAAAAGCAGCATGAATGAAAACATTGCATGATTGAATCTTTCATGTGTCTTCTGTGTCAGTTCTGCTAAGAAGAACAATTCTGAAAAAGAGAAAAAATACCCAATGCCTTAGATTGGTAGCATTTAACAATCCAAAATACTCAAATTACTCATTAGGAAAAGGGGTTGGTACTCAGAGAAAGAATGGATGACTTGTTAATTTATAGTGTTATTGAATCATGTAAATGAGAGTTTTGTTCAGCTTTAAATGGAGATGTTACGCAATGGTGTTAGACAGCTTGGATGGGGGGCATTTCTCTCACTGAAGACTGCATGTTTTTGGTAGATTTTAATGGTCAATTTGCATGGCATCTGTGCTGGGTAAGCAGTCTTGTATAATTTGAAAAATTATTCAAGTTTTGTTCTGAATTGCTCTATTAAATTTAGAAAGATTGAATATTATTATAATTTAAAATAAATGGATAGGAAGGGGAAAAATAAATCAAGATGAAATCTCAGTTGGAGAATATGGCTTTTCAAACCCCTCCTATACATACCTTGTACATGCAGAGGAAGCTATTTAGGAGGTTATTGTTTTAGAAACTTCTTCCTCTACATATTCCCTTCCTTGCCATTAATTTTTTCCTCCTGTTTTTTTCTGTCAGATGGGGAGTGAGGGAAAGTGACATTAAACTCATTGAGTATGGTAAGAGTCAGGATGATGTAGTGCAAAGCAATATTAAAGTTGTTCTCAGCTACACATTCATCATTTTCTGCCCCATATTATTTGGTTTAGTACAAGTAAGTTTTTACAAGTCAGTTCCAAGCACCTCTAGAAGGAAGATTAGGAGTAAAAATAGATTGTTCAAATAACACAAGGTCCGTTTATATCCTGGAGAAGTTATATGAAAAGGGGACTCTCTCCCTGGGAAGCTTTTGCAACGTGAGAATTGAATTTAACAGGCTAAGCTTTCCGTGATAATAATTGCACAGCTAAGGATGATGCAAATTTAATGGCTCTAATCAGATGAGGTGAGAGAAAGCAAATATTAGGTTTATGCTTTAATTTGTGATTTTCTCTACTGTTGATTCTTCCATGCAAGAGGAAAGCTGAGCTGTGTGTGCTGTTCTTTTTTCTTTCCTTTTATTTTTTTAACCTTTGGAAAATATTAGTCACATTGAGTAGTCTTCATGAACATAAATTGATTCCATCTTAAAATGATACATTTTAAATGTTTTAAATAAAATTAGTTTCCTGAAAATTATTCAGAAAATGGGAATGACCATAGGTCACAACAGATTACTGAGCTGGGCAGTCCTTTGTCTTTTCCAGTTGCTCATAGCAAATTGAACGGCCAGAAAAGGACAGAAGTCTGTAGTGGAATTTCACAGAATCACATAATAATTGAGGATGGAAGGAATCTCTCAAGATCATCTAGTTCAAGGTCCTTCTCAAAGCACTGTCAACCCAGGACTGTGCTCAGTTGGTTTTTGAACAGTTTCAAGGATGGAAACTCTAAACCTGTCTGAGCCACCTGTGCCAGTGTTTGACCCTCTTCACATTCAAAGGTCTTTTTTTAGGTATTTACATGGAATTTCCTGTGTCCCATCATTGCACACCACAGAAAAAAGTCTGTCTCAGCTTCCTTAAGCCTCCTCATCATGTATTTATGCATATGAATAAGAGGCCCCTGAGTATTTTCTTCATCAGGATGAACACTCCCAGCTCTGTCTCTCAGTCAGGGGTGAAGGTGAGGTAGAGATGCTTGTATCTCCTTGATTCCTGCTTTTAGCCTTTCTTGAAGATGGGGGGACATTCATTCTTTCACAAACACTCTCCTTGGCTTTTTGAAAAATGTTTGGGCATGTTTATCCCACACAACTACAGGTTTCAATGAAACGCCTGCTCCACTTCACCTTGTAAGCTTTAGATTTTGTGGACACTACAGTTTCTGATCCTGGAAGAGGAGTCATTTCACTTTGCTTGCCCTTGTTTGTCTTAGGTGTATTTCTTATGCTTCCCTTGTGTCCTCATGTGAGTTAAGCACAGCAGTGTTGAACGGGTTAAAAGTAAGGGCACGGTGAAGGGACTAATACAGTGCTATAGTGGCAGTTTCTAAACCATTAGAAAAAAAACTGGTACTTTTCTAAATATTTCTGAGGTTGTGTTTTTTGAATCACTGCTGAATGGCAGGTTGGTGTTTTCATGATACCCAGGATCATATAACTCAAATACCTTCAGGGTTTGTTTAAAACCCTGCATTTTGTATGTAATATGAGAACTTCATTTTCATTTATGTACTTTGAATGCATTTTGCCTTTTTTATGACCAGTCACACATGAGGGTAAACTACAAATTTTCATATTTACTGTCGTACTTGATATTTACTTGTCTTTGTTTTACTCCTTTGAATGATATAGTGTTATCAGCATACATTTGTCACCATCTGCCTCATTTCTGTAATTATGATACATTAAATAGGTCTGATGAAGAACCTTGTGGGACTCCTTTGAGGGCTTTTCTCAAAAGCAAAAATTAATCAAACCTAATGTTTCCTGATTTTCGAGTAATTATTCCTCCAAATGAAGACCTGTCCTCTTATTCTTTAGCAATGTAGCTTCTTGAGCACATTTTGTTGGGGATCTTTCTGAAAGACTTAAAGAAGGCAATTAGGTTGAGTTTTACTTTTTATATATTCATTGATTCTGTCAGAAAAATGAGGACATTAATGAGTCGTGCATTTCCTTACAAAGTCACGTGGACTCTCACTCAGTACCTTTTATTTTTTTGTGTGTCAGATTATAAAGATGGAATACTTTTTACTATTTTGCAGACTTTAGTGCCCTGAAGTGCCTCTCTGAATTGCTCTCGGAGACCTTTAAAAAATTGGAATCCATATTTGCAACATTAGTTTCTGTAATACAAACATTATTTTAAATGAGAAGACATTCTAAAATTAATGGCTTAGTGATTTCACCCTTGAGTTCCTTTAGAACATTTGGATGAACACCATCTGGTCTGGGCAGATGAGTAGCATTGATTTGTGTAAAATTTTATTCACTGACACTTTGAGACATTTCTTAATACAATGACAGCAAAGAAGAGCTCTGACATGGGAACCTTTCAAAGCAGTTTTGGGATGAACAGATATGCAAAGCATTAGTTTGCTTTCTCTGCTGCGGCTTTGTCTCTGGATGCTCTTTTCTCACCTTGCTTATGTGTTGGTTCCACAGATTGCTGTTGCAGATCTTGCATCTTTTAGGAGGTTGACAGAAGATTTATTGTTACAGTGTAAACTTTTGCAAGCTGGGCCTCAAAGGTTTTTATTTTGGCCTATTGCATTACAGGGTTATCCTTCCAAGGATGTTTTTCCCTGTTATCTTCAGCAGGTCAAATACAGCTCATTAAAGTTGTGAATCATGTTTCTTTTCAATCCTGCCTTTTGTTTTCTTTGGTCCGCTTTAGATAGTATGCACTTGCACTGAAATTCAATGTCATGCCTTTAAAAAGATGTTTCCAAAATTTTACATTTGCATTCATTCTTTTAGGGTTTTTTCCCCCTTTTTTTTTTTTTTTTTTTTTTAACCAAGCTTCCTCCTTTTTGTGCAAGAACCCTTTCCTTGCGGATATTTTGGCTTCCTTACTTATGCACAGATGTTGAACCTACGTCCGTGCTGCTCACGGTTGCAGTGACTCACTGACAGCCCTGCTGAGACCCAGTGACAAGTTGCTTCCCCTCAGAGTTTCCTGGATAGCTGCTCATGAAGCAGGCTCTGAAAATTTGCTCTTGGCACTGTGCCCTGATATAACATTTAAGCAATCTACATGGGGTCGTTGAAAGCTCCCATTACTTCTGTGTTTCCTGGTCTGGTGTTTGTTGAGTTTGTGGAGCAAATCTCACAGCTCCCATCCATGGCAGCCCAGTGGTGATATGCTAAATGCTGCATGCTGTGCTCCCAGCCCTCTGTGGGATGAACTTCCAGTCCAGGGGGATTTTATGTTACTTCCTACGCTTAACTCATTTGTTGGAACTCTCATTTACTAGATTTAGCTTTCAGATTTTTCTGATGAACAGTATCCTTGCTAATTATTGGGGTTTTTCTCTGTATTCCACCTTTGTTTCTTTAATATATAACATCTATATATGAAAGGACATTATTTATTCTTTGCTATCCTTTTCTGCTTTTTTCAAGCTTGTTTAAAAGGGAGGTTTTTAACTGACTGCTTACAATGATCTGCAGTTTCAGTTTTACCAATCTCTGTTCTATTCTTTGGTTAACAGTACAGTGTTTTCCTTCTTTCTTCAAAAGCTGCATGTCCCAAGATGCGAATTCTTCGTGCCTTTGAATGTTCTTTTCCTATATGTCTTTTCTTAATTTGCTTTCTCATCATGTGGCTATCAATGTTATTGATTTCAAATGTAAGTAAGAAAGTAAGTGGAATTACTTTTCAGCATTATTATTTCCATTAAAAAAATAGAAAGCAAGTGATATTAAATGCTGTTCACATATCTACAATGTCTTTACTATCAATATATTTTTTTGGATTTCCTTTACTTTCTTGTTTTCCTATGACTGTGAGTTTGCACACTGGAGATGCCAAAAAATGAGACAGAAGTGTTTCTTTTACTGTTTCTTTTTAGGGAAGAGAGTGATTAACTCAAAAGAAGTTTTGTCTTTCTCCCTGTACTCCAGTGGCTTCCCTGGGAAAATTCTCACTAAAGAGTGAGGAAGCCTTTGTAAAATCCTTAGCTATGTGGTTTTTGCACAGTTGTCATCTGGCCTTTTTTGGTGGTTGTGGCTTTTTTTTTTTTTAGTTATCCATATTTGTTATAAAACTAAGTTGAAACTAACCAGCATGCAGAGGCTTTGACTTTTCTGGTGAATCAAAACAGAGATAGTACACATGAATAAAACAGTCTTTGCATGTCTGCAGCAGCTTCCCACACGACATCCACCAGGCAGCCTGGCTTTACAATTAAAGCTCTATGCATTGGCCAGCATTTGCATTATTTAAAATAAAACTTCTGTTTAATGCTTTGTGGACATTACCCCTGGAACATCAGTATTTGTTAATTTTATTGGCTTGAAGCGGTGTAGTCATCTGGGTTGTAGTTTCTCTCACTACTGCTTGTGCCTGTAGTAGATCCTGCCTGTCAGTGATTTGAGCAGTAATGTTTGGGAGTCTCCTCTTCACAGTCTGTGCCTCTTGCTTATGCCTTCCCCTTATAGGGAGACATCTGTCATTTGTCACCTGAGAAGAGATCTCTCTTCATCCTTTGCCACCCGTTTTTTCAGGGTGTTTTAAAATATAAGCAGAAATGTTTATAACAGGAGATCAGCATTTCTAGGAAAAATGATCAAGAATTGTATTTATTAAAGAGGTAATTATGGATCACATTTTCTAGGAATTTCATTAGGTTTCCAAGCCCTGCCAAGTATGATTTCATGAATTTTTAAGATAAGAGCTTTTGTTTGTTTTTGCAGTAGTACAACTCTGCCTATGACCTTCCTGTACAACACAGGGTCCTTTCTTTGCTAAGGAGCCTTTTACAAGAACAAGTCTTTATATAAGAGCTGTCAAGAAAAGAAAGGGAGGAAGCCTTGCCCTCTTGTGTCTGCCTTTCTTTCATCTGGTCTTTTCTGTGTCTGAAGAAGAGGAGAGGGTAGCAGGAGGGGAAAACTCCTGAAAAAGAGACCTGGGAGAAACACCTATGAGAGTTTTTGGCACATTTGACCCTTTTAACATGTAGACATAGGAATAATTTTCTCAGTGCTTTTTTTTCTGTTGTGCTGTGGAGACTGTATTCTTCCAGTTATTATTAATTTGTGGTTTCTATGTCAATTAGAAGTGTGAAGTGAAAAATTGGACTTTTTATCAAACTCTGACTCTGTATATTTGGGGGGTATGAAGGAAAGTAGGGTTTGAACAGGCATTTTAAACTGTTTTTCAGTTACTGTTTTTCTTGTACCACTCACTATTGTGCCCTGGCAGCCAGAGAATACTGGCATTCCCTGGAGAGGGAGGAGAAATCCTGCCTTGATGTTACATGGATACGATCAACTTTCAGCAGCTGCAGGATCTCAGCCACCCAAAGCTGCTATTGTCGTCCGTCTTCTTAGTTTCAGGGATTTGCTTTTGAGTGCACTTCCTTAAAGCTATAGAAAGACATTATATAGCTCTTACAATAGTATGCAATAATATATCTCTGCAATAGTATGCAAGATTTTATATATGTGGTATTCTAGGAGACTAAGAAATGCATAGGATCTCTTGGAGAGCAACTGCCTGTTTCTGGCTTNTTTTTTTTTTTGGTGTGCAAATTAAACAGGAAGCAAAAATACCCATTCAACTGTTTTCCCAAATTTTAAATAGGTTTAGATATTCCTGTGAAGTTATCAGTCACCTAGTTACTACACATAAATGTGTTCCTAAATGTAAGTTTCAGATTTCTGGCTGAATTCCTCTTTGCCTGTGTCAGAAAAGGCCCACAAACTACACACAGCTGAAGTTAAACAGAAACAACCATTCCCTGGAAGTGCCTTTACTGTGTTTGGCAAGTGGACCACAGTTACTTATATGCTTTTTAGGTTTGTGTATTTTTGTCAAGACTGTACACAATATTAAGGAGGTTATAAATTTTAAATTGACCTTTTTGCTACTTTTCTTACAGTCATGAGTAATTTGGAGCTGAGGAACTTATTAGTAAGAGCTTGAATCCATTTGTTCTGCCAAGCAGAAAGTATCTGAAATATTTAGCAGTGCTACTAGAAACAAAGAGGAAAACAAGGAAAATACAGATACTTACATTTTAATGAGCAGAATTGTAACTAACTCCATTTCCCTATTTTACTTGTAGCTTTTATTTTTTAAAGGAGATCTCTTCTAAATTCATCAAGTGACTGTGAGCCCCAGATATTCCTATTAACTTAAATGCCAAAATTAAGTAGGTAGTTGTCTGAGGATGTATGTGTTGCTAATGGAGATGAGTATAGATCTCCAGAAGATGATTGGGAAGACAGGGGTGGTGAACTGACCACGGCAGTCGCCTTTGTCTGCCCACTGATTTCTGTAAGGTGAATGTTAAATGAGAGGAATGTGGATCATAAGAGTCCCATCAGTAAAAGGAAGAGGAGACTGTAGGTACCAGCTCTCTCCAGTTGTCTTTTTTGGATCTAAGATGCACTTAGGGGAAAAGAGGGAACAAAAATACAGCATAAACAATTCTGGGTAGGTGGGATTGGTGAAGTTCAGCTTGGTGCCTTGTTGAACAAGAGCCAGTAATGAAGGTGAGGGGAATGCAATAGGAGAATGACTGAGTCACAGAGTGAGGAAAACAGGAGCACATGAAATTGATCTTTCCCAAATACTGTTCAGATGATGCTTGTGTCTGGTTCACTCCCATCACTCAGTCCACTCAGGACAATTCTGGAGTAGGGAAAGATTGCTGCTTGTATATTGTACACTCAGAGGTCTTCCTAGGTAGATGATGAAAACCATAGTTTCAGGATTTCTGATGGAATAGAGATGTTGTTGCGATCATTTCCTGCCTTGTTCAGTGAGTTGCTAGACTTTTGCTCCTGAGAAGTATCCAAAAGAAATGGACACTACAGTGTCAATCAGTTCCTGGCTGGCTTGGTTAGGAGATGGCCAGGGAGATTGTCTTTCCTTATGCAAAAGAAACAGCTTAGTGTGGCAGCTTCATCTGCTGGTTGAACAGATTGGCAGCAGGGGTATCTGAATGGATTTCAGAAAAAAGAATTAACACATTGGAAAATCTAACTAGGAAGGTAGTGTAACATACACTTTAACCCTTACTGAAAAATGGGATTTAATCAGCAAGAGATGAAAAATTACAGCCATCCCTTAGATGATTTAAATAATCTTTTATATTTTCATGGCAGGGATATAATTACATTGATTAATTGCATAAGAAATTACTGTGGAATATAACTTGATTAATACAGGCATATCAGTAAATTTATACTACTGAAAATAGGATTAAATACACATCTTTACTTGGAGAAAGCATCATGATTTGTTCTAAAATGCAACGTTGTGCAAATCAATTAATTATATAAGCTGTTTATTTTACAAACTTTGTGTTTAGTTTCTGACAATGTGTTTGATAATTTTCTTGTTATCCTTAGGGTGTGAAATGACTTAATTGCTAATTAAAATGTTAATTCCACCTGAAGAAATCTATTATCTAACTACTTTTAGTAAATCTGTTCTGTATAGAGCAGAGGGAAGTTTTAATTTTTAAACTGTTGGTCACTTAAGTACTTTCTAACTGTTGCTACATTCATGAGTTGGATTGTGCTTGGAGGAGGAACTTAGGAAATGTATTTTCCTTTTGAGACTTTACCACATAGAATACTCTGAGTGGCATGCTGAGAACCTTCAGGGCAAAGGGGTTTCCTCTGTGTCCCAATAATGGAGGTGCACATTCCAGGATTTCCTGAAGCAAACTAGAAACCTTAGGAAGGGTAGAGGTGAGCTGTATCAGCTGGCAAGTTTTCTTGGCAGGGTGACTAAAGTAGAGTCTTAATGAAGTCCTGATCTGTAGCTTTGAAGTTTGATCATTAAAAGGTGTGTATTTACATATTTTTAATTTGTATGTGTATATTGCAAGTGTGTTCCTGAAGTTTAACATTTGGACCTTCTGTATAATGTTATATTCTTCTTGTTTCCCTGCTGTTGTTTTCATACAGTGGGAAAACAAAACAAAACAAAAAAGAAAAAGAAAAAAAAGCCTCAAACAAAAAGAAACCCTCAACCAACCAAAAACTCCTTCTATCTTTCCTTATTTCATGGGAATATTACCAGCTTTATATACCTTGATATTGATCTATCCATTTATTTGTGTTTTTTTGGATGTATGTGTGTGCATGTGATCACATAGAGAGGTGTGAATTTCTGAGCTGTAGATTTCAATGGAAAGAAAACCAAAGTGATACAAGAGCAATTACTGTCAACGTCTTCTCATGTCTGTGTTTAGAGTCATGGTTTTGCATCTGGATATCATAGTGACTTTTTGATGGGAAAAACAGTGTGACTTAATCCTTTCTGAATTCATTGATTTGAAAGCTCTGAGAGTCCTGTGGGTTTCAAATGCAAACAACATATATTAACCACACAGCTGAGGACAGAATGTAATTTTTTTTTTCACTAGAGAGCTAAATTTAAAAAATAAGTCAAAACAGAACAGTGTGAGTGTTTTAACATTTTGGAAAATAGTTGAGGTAGAGGCCAAGCTTGTTAAATAAGTAGTAACCAAATTAAAAAAAAATATACTTGTAGGTATAAATTCAGACTAAACCCTGTGCTTCGCTTTATGTACCTCCTCTTCTAGTGCAACAGACAATACACCTACCGTTATCTAATTGCAACATGCAACAGTAATAGTTTGGCATTACTGGAAAACATTTCTTTATTACATGAAACTTTTGTAAAGTGTTTTGATTTTAAATCACTGATGCTTAGTTTTCAATGTATTGCCTATGAGAAGATTTTCCAAAAGAAGCAGGATATGGGAAGGAATTGATGTAAACCAGATCAGCTATTCATTTCTTAAAAGTGGTTTCTCATTAGAGTTCCTTTATCCTACCTTTGCTAGGTTGTAAAGCGTGGCTGGCAAGAATATGAATCTAGTATCAGAAGGAATTGCACTTTTCATGAAGTCTCCTACATATGGCTATCTGATATGCATCCTGTTACTCCTCTTGAGTTTTTTCCCTTTGAGGGGAGACAGTTTTGCCTTCATGACAATTATTTTCTCTCATCAAACACACCTTCAACTAAGAGAACATTTCTATCTTAAAAAAAATCAGCTCAAATAGAGTTTGAATAACCATTAGCAGCTGTGCAGCATTTTCATATTGTCCTATTAGAATATGCAGCTCATATTCTGGCACTGCAGGTGAGAGAGTATAATACATAAATGAACTTTAAAGAGTAATAGAAGTCAACCTTTTCGAAGAGAAGTTGATAATATATTCCCTGATAATGTACCATGACTAAGAACATCAAAACCTGTTATTTGTTGCTGCCTGGACTGGTGGAAAATACTTTAGGAATGGTAAAGTCTGTGAATGTTAGGTCAAAGGGCCTATTAGTGGGGTTTTATGCTAGCTCCCACTTCAGAGACATTCACTGATATTCCTTCTTCAGCCTTGCCTACAGGAAACTTAATTAAAAAATGAGAGCTTGTTGTATTGCTTCAAGATTTCAAATCTAAAAAGCAGAAAATATGCTCAAAGGGATCTGAAAGAATAGGCTGGTATGTCTGCTACGGAAATATCTGGGTTTGATGTCTTTCCTGAGAAGTAAAATTCATTCTTGCAATACCCGTCAGGCTTTTGAACTCTTAAGCCATTCTTCAAGATGAGATTATTTGAACAAATGACCCATATCTCCCTAGGTCCTTCCTACAGGGGTGATAACACTGGAGATTTCTTTTCCTTCGTCTTGGATTTGTTTGAAGTTAAGATATAGAGCTTTGGTGGTCAAAAAGAGGTTCACTGTATTTCATGTACAATATACCAGGTGCTTTTTGTAGACCCTTCTGAAGGGGAAGATCTAGCCCAAATCAGGATTGCAGCTGGAATTGCCCACTTAGATGGAATCTGATGGCACCTTGGCTGAGCAGAGCAGAGGTAGGATTCTCACCTTTGGAAATGGTGTGATTAGGATGAAGCCTGAGCTCCAAGAGTGAGAGGTCACCAGAGGGTAACTGTGTTACCTGGCTAAGTTGCAGAGCTGATGTACACAGGGGAGTGAAATTTCTGACTTTGTTTCTCTGTTCAATACCAGAACTGCATGTACAATTCTGAAATGTCTCTTCTTATTGCTGCCTTTCCTTGGAAAGAATTGTGTCTTTGAAGGTGCATGTTTGAAACTGTCAGTGTTACATTTTTAGCCTGCAAATCTTGGGGACCTGGACCTTCTACCAGAAGAGAGACTTCTCTGTCCATGTGCCAAGGAGCACACTGGAGGCAGCAGGGGCCAGGATGAAGCTGAGCTAATGGCATTGCCCTGGCCCAGTGTAGGTGCTTTAAGGGGAGATGGCATGGCACAGAAGTTTTACATCAGATTAATCTGAATTTCCTTTGTAGGCAGTAGAAACAAATTTGTTTGTTTGTGGTCTAGTCTGTGAGGCTTAATTACCCACAGTTTAAAGCTGAGAGTAAGTGAGCTGTAGGAGTAGGATCATAGAATCACAGGTGTGTTGGCAGAAAGTGACTATTGGAGACTGTACTGTCGTGCAGCCTCCTGTGATCTTGCATTGGGCAATTTCACCACCGCCAGCTGCGCAAACTGAGGTGAGGAATTATTGCAGATGCATCTGTGGGGCTGGGTATTTACCTTATACATCTGCAAATGTTTTAACAATTACTTCTTTTGGCATTGTTTCTTCTTGTAATAAAGGTAACCTTTATAAAGTGCACATGAGAGGGATCAAACCACTGAGGTGTACTCGTATACATAGGAACCATTGGATGTTTGCATCCTTCCACATTAGTTGCTTACAGCAGTGCCCTAAACAAGAATTTCAGTGCTTGGCTCCAAGCATTTGACTTTGAATGAAACTGGATTTTGGGAGAGTTATTTTATTTTTTTGTTTGTTTTTTTTTTTGTTGGACAATGGCAAAATTTCTTCGACACATTAGGTGAAGACAGGCTGGTTTTAGTTTGGCCATATAAGTGCAGATGTGAAGTGATGAGGGAAATAATATGGAAGCGCAAATCAGACTTGCATTTTCATGGGGCACTCCAGAATTTATTAATTTCATAATTTCACCTTACTATTATTTTGAAAATAGATTATAGCTGGGAACTCCATTTACAATGTTTTAGAAATATGGTATCTATGGATAAATATTTAAGAAACACCTTGTGCTTTTGAAATATGAATCACAGTGTTGGAAGCAAGGGCCAGGTTTTGTCTTCAGAAGTTCAGAAGGGGTTCAGTGAAGGTGATGGCAGGAGCCATTTCTCAGCTCCATGCTGTGGGAAGGTTCATCTTGGGCAGAGGGAGGGTGTAGCCTCCATGCCTGTTGAACCATTGTTTCTTAGCGTGTGATTGACAATTAGTGCTAATTGTTTCCGTAGCTTTTGTGAGTCTAACGTTTTCAAGCCATTCATATTGCTTTCCTGGATCTTGCTGGAGTATTTAATGTTACCCACAGTCTGTAAGAAGATGTATGTTGCACTGGTGCCAAATTAGATGGTTTAGTATCTCTACCTTGTTGAGAAGTGATGGGCGTGACTTATGAATACCTGGGTGAAAGTAAACACTGACAGCATCTAGGAATAATAATTTGGTTTTCTCATTTTTAGTTGCAGGCTTTTGTACACAGATGAGATACACAGGAATTCATAAGTCCATCTGCTCTTTCAGCATTTGCCCACCAACCAAAATAAGCTGATCTTATAAGCCAGTTGAGTCCATGCATTTGAAGATGTCTGCCTTCATCAGCTCTGATGAGTTTTACTTTAATTTCTGTTTTCAAAGGGTTCATCAGGTCATGGTATAAGGGGGGGGAGGTATTAGTGTTTATATACTTACTGCACTTAGGGACTAGGGCTGAGAAAAAGACATAAGACTAAGATTTCAGAGTGGAGGGTGCAAGCTGTTAGTCTTTGGATTGTTATAGATCAAGATTTTTCCTGAGTATTGGAGGGATTCCCTTGCTGACAGGAGCACTCAGCTGAGTGCTGTGGCATGTTGCCATTTTCTAACTTTCATGTGAGTCTAATCTGCAGAGTAATTCTGATTTCTCAAGTAAATGTTTTAAAGCTGCAGAATGTTCTCACACTGAAAGAAACCCCAGGGAATCATCCGTTTCCTCTTTCCTGCCACAACAGAGGAGATTATTTCTGCCTCTTTCTTTCCACAGCATTTTTTCCAAGAGTATCTCTTGTCCCAAGCCACACGGTAACCTAGGTATCTGGCACTTGCCAGTCAGAAGTGACCCAGGAACTCAGGGTGCAAGCTGTAAGCAGAATTAAATATTTCCTACCCTTGGCAATAAAGTACTGGATGGAAAGAAAAATGCTTTGCTTTAAGAAGTTGGACTTTTATGCTCCATAGATTAACTTGCTTTGTATTCAGAACTTGATATATTCCAGCTTTATGTCCTTTACAGAATGAAGTGTAAAATTCTTATTCCGTAAAAATTTGTTACAGTAAGAAGTGAATAGCCTGTTTAGTTCATCATTGAGAAAAGATATCATAGAAATATAAATACCCATTGATGTTTATGCATGTTCATTTTAAAAATTAATTAAGGAACTATAAAACCGATGAAGTTTTTTTGTTTGAATGTGTTTTTAATAGAAGTTCCTGTAGTACTTGTTTTTTCTGAGTAGTGATTTATCCAAGCTGAAGAATTAACCTGGTATCCAAATGCAATTTATGAGCATCCTTTCTTATTCCTAAAAGGAAGTGACATGATACCATGGCCTTAAAAATGTGGCGTTTAAGAATTGAGACATGTTCAGAACATGGGCTTGAACCCAGAGAAATACTCCACTATTGTCAGATTTGACAACCTCTAAAAATTCTGGGGTTTTGCCTTGGTTAATCTTCCGTTTCTTAGACTTGAATACTGCTTTTGTGTCAAAGCAAAAGAGAGCTAAAAGAAATTTATTACTGAAATAAGGGAAGAAAATGAAATTCTGCTGGCTGCCACTAAAGAGTTATGGACAAAGAACACACAGACAATAATTACTTTTAAAGCCTCCCTGGAAAATATAAAATCTCTTGCTATTAGCTAAACTGCCTTTAAAACTAAAGAAGTCATGTGCAGGGTCTGTACAATTTCTTTGTGTGTGTCCATGTGTGATTCTTTGAAGACTTTTCATTTCAAGTCTGCATTTTCAATATTCTCCACTTTCCTTTCATTCCATTAAAAAAACTTCTAATGCCTGTTTTGACACACAGAATCCAGAATTCCACTATCTGGTTTGTTTATTTTTCACTTGACTATTATGTTCTATTATAAAATTGCATGGATATTTTGGTTGGCTAAATGTATGTGTTGATTGATAAATTTACAGTGGGAGCATGTGAATTAATACAGGCAGTTCTTCCTTTGCAGAGACTTTTCTGGTTGCTTGCAGCCTGTTTTTACTTTCTTTGGTAATATGTCACAGAGATGGGATTTGAAGAAGGAAATGGAGCAAATCTAGATTCAGACTTTGCTTTTGGATCTCCTCTCTCTAGAGGATCAGAACAAATCAGTGAATTTATTCAGGCACTCAAATGTGATAAAAATTTGGACATTAATTATCAGTGGGAACCAGTGTTCCACGCTGATTAAATAGCAAATTTTGGTGAGTGCTTCCCATTCCCTTATGAGTTACCAGAATTGCATGTATACACCAAGCAATGTCAAGTCATAATGCAAATTTTCTTGGAAGCAGAGCACTGCATATTGTATTAGTTATCAGTGAAATCTCAGATTCCACTTTTATTCATGTAACTTTTACATAATAAATATGCAAAATTACCTCATCATATGCAATACAGGATTCTCATAGCTTTTGTTAATGGAAGTCTGGACTATTTAGAAAGACCAGTTGTTAGAGTCAACATGAGAATTAGATTGAGAATCACATTTCAAGAGTGGGGAATAATAATTCAAGTGGCATTAGAAATAAGTGAAATCTTCTGACTTACTAGAGAAGTATATATTTTTTAAATTAATTATATTTGCATACAAGAATAGAACATGACCTAAATACTTGGGGTCATAGAGGACTTTAGGCAATGTCAATGCTGTACATTCAGAATTCAGAAACAGGCTTGAGTTAAACTTTGAATTATTTTTGCTTGTCTTTTGGCAATTTTTGTCTTTAGGGCTGGTATTTTTAAGTGGTTTTTTTATTTTTATTTTTTTTTAACAATGAACAGAAATTTTCTTTTGCAGTGCTTTAAATAAAGGAAAAAGATAAAGCCAGATTTTTTTTGTGTGGTTATCTCCCTGAAAAGAAGGGTCACTTAAAAGGGAAAAAAAAATATCTGAAGTCTCAGGATGATACTCAGATTTGTCATAAGATTTCACAATTTGAAGAAAAGGATAATTCTCATGACTAGACTTGTATCCTGCCTGCTCCTAGAACAGGGCTCCCTTCTCTCTGCAATGCCCCCCAGCTGGGGCTGTCAGGGTGTGTCGAGCTCTGGTGTGGGTATCTCCCATTCCGAGGGGCTCTTTTGCAGCAGGGCTGTAGGAGGACACCTGAATCCAGCCACAGATTTGTTGGAACCCAGGGGGTTCCTGTGGCATCTCAGAATAATCCAAACCCTGTTCAGGAGGCTTTTCAGCCTTGCCAGAGGTGTCGGAGAACCTGGATTGATACTGAGAATGCCTGTGGCTTTGATTTTAATTCATGAGACAAATTACTAACTTATAAGAAGAATTGCAAGTCACCAGAGTTTAAAGAGTAGAATAGCAGTAATTATAGATGAAAAGGGAAGGATTTGGACCCATGTCCAGGGGGTTTGAGATTCTGGACAGGGGGGTCTGGGAGTCAAGATGGAAAATTCTTACACATGGCATGTTATCTCTTCTTCTTCCTAACCTCCATCTTCTTGGTGGTGTTGGCACTTTTGGATTGGTTTGTCAGAGAGTTGGAGAATGTAATGTAAGGGTCACGGATTGGAAATTAATGGTAAACACTGGATACGTAGCTGATAGTATAAAAGAATAGAGCTGACCCGGGGTGGGAATAGCATAGACAGAGAGAGTAGGTAGACAGAGCGGACAGAGTAGACAGACAGCGTGCCTCGATCTCCCTTGCAGGGCAGAGAGTGTGCAGTGTGCAGGGCACAGTGTGTCTCAGAAAGTTTTGCTGTGTCGACCTAGGCAGGGCAGAGAAATCTACTTTTGATAAGGAACTAATAAACTGCCTTGAGAACACAAACTAAAGACTCCAGAGTGCTTCTTCGTCTCATCCAGCTGATGAGAAAAGGACTTTTTGTACACTGCTGGAGAACCCGGGACAGGGAAGTCTCCGGCACAGATCGTGCTCCAGGTTGCTTTTCCCGCTGCCATCCTCCCTTCTGACCCCAAACAGGCCTTGCAGTGTGTGCTGGAGTGGGGCTGTCATGGCCACAGGCAGCACTTGAGGGTTTTAAACCACGAGGGCTCCCGTGGATGGGGGTGCTGAGCCCGTCTGTGGGAATGCAGTGTCCGTGGGAGGGAGGGCTCTTCCCCTGCAGGGTGTCAGAGCTTTTCACACTCACCATGGCCAGGGGGAGCTCCCCTCAGTTATTTCTGGTTCACGCTATTGGAAGCTGATTGAAAAATGATTCAAGGTCCCTTGTGGCCTCAGTAGGAAATAAACCAAACAACGAAACAAGGACGTGAGGGATTTTAGGGCAATCAATATAGAACGCTTAGGAGCAAAGCAAATTCTGCAGTGAGTTTAAATTTTCTTTTCTCAAACGGCTTTAAATATAGAAAAGCAGCATCTATACCAAAGAATGTAACTCAAGCTTTGTAACTTCTGAAATTATTGAGTGCCAAGGTAAAGCTGTGTTTTTAGAATACAAGTATGAATTCACAAATACATATGTTTTAAAACGTGCAAAAAATCCCTAAATTGAGAAGAAGCAGTTGAATTCTTGTTGTTGGATTCTCTGAAAACTAAGGATCACATGGGTAAGGTTTTGCTCCAGCAGATCTGGGGCGGAATCTTGTTTTCCTTCATTCACCTGGCAAATCTGATGTTCCAGGTTGAGAACAGAGCACTTCCCTGTGACAGCTGGTGAGTTGTATGCTAATACCACCTGCAGTCCCAAATGTAGAACCCAGAAAAATTATAAACCCCAGTATTTTTAGCTGTATTCCCATTTACAGTATAAGTCCATGTTTATAAAAGTGAATTGTTCCAAATGTTAAAAAAAAGTCAAGTTAAAACAGCATATGCCAGTTTTAGTACATATACTTTACCAGCTAATATTACCTCAAAACAGATTTTATCCTCATATATGATATATTTTTTTTCTATTCCTAGAACAAAAATTAGGTTTAAAATTTATGATTTATTTAAACACAAAATACCATGTTTATGCTTAATTCTGTACTAGAACATCATGTATTAATATGTTATTAATTAAAAATTATGCCTCAAGAGATTTTAACTTCTCATTGTTTGTTACTGATCTTATGCAGTAGTATTTGAATATTCTTACTTCCTAATGTTGAATGGGAAGAGGTGGAATGGAATAGCATTCAGTCACTAGCAGCACTGTGACTGAATAGTTTGTATCTTTGCTTTTTTGATTTAAAAAGCAATGCTTGTGGTGGGAATATTAGCTATATTTTTTATGTTTATCACGGGTGATGAGCAGCTCTCCTTCTGAGGCTGGTCCTAGCTTGCAAAACCGTCTAAACATTCTTATACTAATAAATTCAATATTATATTTTATACAGTCTGCTTAACAAAATCCAAATGGGAGTAGGCTATTCAAGATACCCTTCTAAATCCTGTTCTCTTGTGCAGTTTCCTACTGATCTATGTAATTATTAAATGCAATTACTTGCTCAGTTTGCATTCTTTCCTAAATGCCATCTTTCTGTTTACTTGATTTCTAGGCAGGGGAGGGCTGGGGGAGACTGTGACCTTATTTATTCTAACCTTGTAATAACGCATTTTAGTTTACTTGTGTACATCAGCAAATGTATGCTCCACGCCTTAAAGGAAAATATGAAACCTCTTTTTCTAGTGGAGTTGTTTTAGTTGAGTCTAGATTTAGAAACAGAGATCATCTGCTCTGTAAACCCGTTTGTCTGTAATTTACTCACTACAAAAGGCTGTTATTTCCATGTCCTTCCTGTCCTGACTGACTGGCTTGAATTTCAAGAGTAAATGAATTTGTGAGCAATAGTTTGTTCTATTCTGGCTTTAAGGCTTAATGAGACGGTAATGCATCCAGGCTGAGGTTTCTGTTTGATCTTGTAATAGTAGGAAATGGACAAGTAGATTGCACCAATCATTAGAGATTGCCCATGCATTTGTTTCTCCCTGCTCTGACAGAACAGCCGTTGAAGGCGTGGGTTGGAGTTGGGCACATGGTAAAACCAGAAGGGTTCTATTTGTTCGTCCTATATAATGTCACTGGCAGAAAATACGCAGTGGTTATGGAGAAGGCTGGGCACCTTTCATGTCTCCTTCTGTAGGAGCTGAAGATGGAAAGGTCAGTGCTGTTTGAAAAAGCTGTGACCTGCTCTTCAGGTGTGACAGCTGACGCTAAATGCCAGTCAGGGAGTTGGAAACCTGCAGTCATGCCCCATGCGAATTAATAGTCCAGAGCATTGTGATGGAACTGGTGGCAAAACTGTGTTGCGAAAGAGTTCACATTTAGTGTAGTGAATTTCGTCTCTGAATTAATTCCCGAGACTCAGTCCTTTTGTTCTCTCACAGGTGTTGGAGTGAATTACCTGTTCTGCAAGAGAATCTGAAATGAACTTCCTTTAGGAAAATTGCAAAATTAAATTAAACTTTAAAGAAACCACAGGATGCCTTTTGAATATTTGAATTAAGTTTAGGCGCTTTTTTTCTTCCTCTCACTTGGCCTCCCTTGGGACAGAATCAGAAATGAGGGCTGGAAATGCAGAATGGGAGAGCAGTCCTGAGGTGGAAGTTGGAGAAAGCCAAACTGGAAAAATTGCAGAGGTGCTAAAGGCTCTGAGCCCATTAAGCTTGAAAAACTGCTGACCTGAAAAGGTAATACGAAATGTGTTGTAAAACTTCTGGATGATGGAATAACATATGCAGTGAAATGAGAAACAATGTTGGCCTTTTCAGAAACACCTGGATATTCTGAGGGGTTTTTTGTTGGTTTGCTTTCTTTTTTCCCTTCATGTTAAATAGGATTTAAAGAATCTGCAATGTATGGGAGCTGCAAATTCTCACCAAGTGGTGCTGCTAAGTATAAGGGTATATGGTAGGTGCAGCAAGTTCTGTTTATTTATTTATTTAGCAAAGTTTTCATGTGAATTGGTTGCTTGCTTTGCTTTCCCTTCTATCTCAGTGAAGGCTGTCAGCAGGAGAGATATTAGAGCCATTGCAGGGAATGGTGTGATGATCTGGAGATGGACAGAGAACCTGCCTGAAACAGAGCCCAGGAGCTGAAAGTTTCCAGCCTAACTTGCCTGCCCAGTTTGCTTTCCACCACCCCTGTCAGCAACACTTAACTGTGCTGCTGCTTAGTACTGTAAAATGTCAGGGGTTGTTGTCTAGACCCAAATCCAGATGGTGCTGCATTAGATTTGATCTTGGGAATATACTTTCTCTTAGAAACAGTTCTGATATTAAAAATAATTGTTCTCACACCAACAATTGGTTAGCAGCTCTATAGACACTTTACAGAAACAATACAGATGACTTTATTTGCTTTTGGAAGGTTTTGCTGCCAGAGTCCATGCTCCTTCTCTGCCTTTCCCCACCTTATTTTTTTTGTTTCTAAAACAGGACTAGATTAAGGCCCACTGAGTTTTGCATGAAATCTTATGTTTTTTGGTGACAAAACAGATAAGAAAGTGGTTTTTTTCTGCCATACAAACTTTCATTGATTGAAAGAAACTGTGTGTGAGGTGTATTCAATAACTTGGAGAGAGAAGAATGGCCACAGCAGCTGGGCTGTTTTCTAACTGTGATAAAGATAAAAACATTCTGGTGCTTTTTTGAGCCTAAGAAAATTATTTACTTGAGGAAAAGAGAGACATATTCTGGTGTAAAGGAAAGAAGCCATATGCATAATACACTTAAATTCTAGTGCAATGATTTCAGGAAGCTGGGGAGCTGTGAGTGCTTTCCTTGTACACTGTATTCCCCAGGGACACATGGAGCAGGGCCTCACAGCCCAGCCAGGCGTTTGGGGATCCTTATGCCTTGTGATGCCTTTTTTTTAAAGGGTGCTCAAGCTCAGGTGGTCTGCTTTTCAGGAGTAAATACTTAGCAATAGGCTACCTCCTTTCTTTGAAACTTTTTTTTTTTGGTGTTTGAAACACTGGGATTCCTTCATAGTTCAGATTGTGTTTTGCACACTTTGGTGGCATGGTGAAAATATTAGAAGATGCCAGGTGGGTGATATGATACTGTGGACAGATGAGGGACTATGACTATGACTTGTGGACATCCAGTCATAATGGAGACCATCAAAAACAGGTGCTGTATCATTTTTTAGTGCAAATGCAATGAAGACTATCTCCCTGTAATTCAGAGCATTAGCATCCTGTTGAGTAAGCAGATGCTTCTGGAAGCCACCAAATAACAGCCTTAGCTACCTGTTGTATATGTGACTCTCACTGATAATGGTGGTTTATTAGTCTTAGAAACAAGGCATAAATTTTCTTTGTTGTTTTTTGTGGAAGTTTTCTTTGCATGTGATAACTAAGATTTTCTTTGCCTGGAGTTTTCTTTGAGGTTTTTATTTTTTTTTCTTTTTTTTTTTAATACACCGTAGGATTATGTCTAGCCCTAAATAGTGAAGAACAAAATGCAGGTAAGAACAAAATGCAATCTTTATGCCATGTATCCTGGAACACAGAATAGATGGACAATCTAGTTGAGGCATAAATCTTGGTTTTAGCTCTGCTGTAAGGTTCATATGTGGTGCTCTCAGATTTTTCTAGGAGCTTTATCTTGGCATCTACAGAGAATCTCGGTGACAGGTTGTCAAGATCCGCTTTAACACTAAGGCAGAAATCGTGATGG
>VXBU01013112.1:1156242-1200704 GCA_013400315.1 Bombycilla garrulus | reverse complement strand
CCTCCAACCCCTTCCCCCTGGGCCCGGCAAGCTCTTTTGTCTTGCAAAATACTCTCAATCATCAGCCATCAGGTTTCCCCTGCAACAAATGGGACAAAATTCTATAGGTAAAGAGAACAAAAGGGACAACACCCCAACCCCCCACACCATTCGACACATAAAAACTCTATTCTGAATTCCCCTTGCGTTGTCTTGCATCTGGTTCTATTAAAATGAATTTTGTTAGGTTCTCCATGTAGGCAGGAACTCAGTTTATTTCTCAGGCACCCCATTTTCGTCCCTAACCTGAGAAGCTGTATTGCCTACCGCTGTGAACACAGGAGATTTTATATTTTTATGAAAATATCATCAGATGAAGAATGAATTCCTTGTCATTCCACTAGAGGAGGAACTGTTGGTATCAAGAACATTTGGAGACCTGTGAGTATGCTACAATTGAATCCAACTCTGTTAATTCCACATCATCGTTTTTAATTGAGTTGTCATGTTGTACTAAGTCAAATGCCATGGAGAAATCAAGTGCACTATAGCATACAATTGCCTTTGTCAAGCAGACCTGTTATCTCTTCACAAAAAGACAATAGGTTTGTTTTACAAGACCAGCCTTCCATTAAACTAACTGATTGACATTAATTAGACTTTTAGCCTCTAATTCTTTGTTGATGAAATTTCAAATTAATCACTCCTTTTACTGAATGCTAAATAACTATTCTAGAGGTCTGTGGCCTATCTCTTTTATCCTTGTTTAAATATTAGGTCTTCTTTGGCAGTTCTTTTTCTTTGGAATTTCCCCATTTTTCAAAGGTTTGTTTAAAAATAGCATTAGCAATTCAGGGAAGCTCCTCAGCATGCCCTTTTAGCACTCAGGCGTATATGTTATACAGGCTTCTGATTGGAACATTGTTTAATTTTAGCAGATATTACTTCACATCCTTCTTTGTTGTATATGGCAGACTTCCTATTCCATCCACAACTCTGCATGAGGTGAATGTGTTCTGCTTCATTCTGAATACAGACTAGGAAAAAAAATAGAGCATTTCTGTGTACTTTATGTACATCATCTTTTGCCGTTTTGCCACTCGCCTCTTGCAGATCTGCTGTATCTTTCTAGACATTATTATTTTCATGCTCTTTCACTTAGCTTTCTTCAGCCTTATACATCCATATGCTCACTTTTATTCTCATATGCATTTTATATTGCTAGTTTCTTTTCTGTTTTCATTGCTAATTAATTCATGTCTCTTTTAAAGCATGATATTTTCATGGCCTGTTTTCAGTCCATCTGAGTAATGATGACTTCCTGGGAATTTGGAAGCTTTTACTTGTAAAGACACCCTTGTATTTTGTTAAAACCTACAACTTTATTTTTTGTGAGTTTGCTCTCAATTTAATGCCAACTATTGTTTTAAATTTTGGAGAAATTATTCTTCAGAGTTTTAAATTTTCCTGTAAAATACATGCTTGACTTTTTTAATAGAGTTTTGTTTTATGAAGATAGTTTGCTCAAGGTGAGCACAGTGATGTCATCGTCGTGAATATTGCAGTCTGATGTTGAACGTATTTTTTTAAAGTGTTTGTCATTCAGATATGTGAAATAGGTTGTGGGTGAAGATTTTGAGGTTCTTATGTGTGGATTTTGTGAATGTATGAAGTCAAATATTTGTCTTTGCTAGGATTTCTTTTACTTCTCTCAGCGGAGCTGAACAAATCAGCTGGTACAGAGCCCATGGAAAGCTGTGCCAGCACAGAGCCTCAGTGCCATCGGCAAATTCCAGCAGCCAGTGTCTGCAAATATGACATACTTTTAACAATACTCAGTGGTATTTGCACAGTAGTACAGTGAAAACCTTCCATTCAGGTCCTGTAGTGTGTGAGCTGTTATGCCACGTGCTACATCTCCTGCTTGCTGTCCCTTCTGTGTTACAACTGCAATAGTATTCCTGTGACTCCCTGCTCCCCCAGTGTTTGAGGAGGTGTGGTTCTGGGTTTTATTAAACTGTATTGGCTACTTATGGCACCTTCCATGTGCTGTTCTGGCACCCTGTCCTGGTTTTGAAAGACAGGTGCCTGCCAAGGAAGGCAGGTGCTTCTCTTGGAATAGAAAATGTAAACCCTCTCCCTCCAAATTAATAAAAGGGACTCTCAGGCAAAAATATGAGGATAGGAATAACAGTTCTTTAATATGTATAAACAAAATAAACTAAAACAAACAAACAACAAAAAAACCCCAACAAACTACAACCTAACAGGAAAATTAGAAAATGCAGTATTAAACAAAAAACAAAACCTGACAGTTAGAATACAACCTGACACCCTGTCAGTCAGGGTGTTGGTAGCAGTCCAGTTGGAATGGTGGCTCCAGTAGTGCTCCTGGAGTGATAGATGGTTCTGCTGAGGCAGAGATCCTGTAGAAGGGCAGAGTTTTCCTCCAATGGTCCAGTGGTGATGTTGAAGGGTCTGGTCCTTCCTCTGGGAATCCAGTGGGAGAGAAGGCTGCTCCTCTGGGAATCCAGTAGAAGGCAGATGCCTTTCTGTCCAAATGCCCAGATTATATCCAGGTGGGAATGCTTGGCTCCTCCCCCTGGGCGGAGCTTCTCACAATGGGCTGATGTCATTCTATGAGTCATGGGGTGGGTCCTCACAATGGCCCATTAAACACAAATGGCTCCCGGAGGGAATTATCTATGACTCATAAGGCAAGGTGTTAATGGCCCATTAACAGGAGATGGTCCGGGGGAGGAGGTAAGGAAAACACTGCCCCTCCTGGTTTCAACAGTTCATGAAGATGGAGATAGAATACAGACCTTCTGGAATATGTTACATTGTAACCTAGGACACACCCACTCCTGCCCTCAGCAGTGTTTGGTGTTTTGGCAGCAAAGAGCTTCGTAGCCCCACAGATTTAGATTTACATTTAGGAAATTCTGTAGAGGGAAAGCAGCCACCCAGAAGTGATTGGTGCATGGTGTGAACCCAAGACAGATCCTGGAACAGGCTCTGTTCATGATGGAGCTCTGATGGCTCTTCTTCCCATCTCCTCTATTGTTCAGTGGGCTCAGGTAGGCTCAGGGTACTGCTGTGGTAACAAAGGTTTGTGGGCAGGAGGTTTTATGTATGAGGCTGGTGAGGAAATCTCCTTAGACAAATGTATCTTTTGGGGGTTTTTTTTTTTTTTTTTTTTTTTTTTTTTTTTTTAGGAAACAGAGAGGAGCATAAGAACAGGGGCTGATAGCTGAAAGTAGAGAGCACCGGGTAGCTCATGTGCACATGAAAGCTCATCTTCCAAATACTCCTGTAACTTCCCAACAGGGTTGTTTCCATTATCTCAGTACATATCTTTAATATCTGTTTCAATTAGAAGT
This sequence comes from Bombycilla garrulus, assembly GCA_013400315.1. NCBI lineage: Eukaryota > Metazoa > Chordata > Aves > Passeriformes > Bombycillidae > Bombycilla > Bombycilla garrulus. Next base: position 1,197,342 of record VXBU01013112.1, on the reverse strand, counting down.
GCCTCACATATCTGTATATTGCTGTTAGCCCCAAGGGAGGGACCAGGGATAAAATTTGGAATTTGAAATGCAGAGACTTAAGACACTGCAGACTTGATGTCCTCAGCATAATTGCGTCCTTCAGAATTGGACATGTTTACCACAGTAGTTTCTGTACATCTCATGCCTCTCTTCAGATTTTGATTCTGAGTCCTGTGCTTCATTCCCTTGCTCATTAGTACTCTGCCAATCTTGGAGCATTCTCAGCTGCTCTGACTGCTGTGGTAAAGACAACTTTATTAAGAATACAATTAAGAATTTTCTTTATGGTTTTTGGCCACTGTTAATCACTCTAATCACTTTTCTGCCTACTTTGTTTTGTAACTGCCACTGAATGTGTGAAGAGAAAATAACCTTGTACTTCAATCATGTCTTCAGTGTTTGTGTCTCTAATAGAAAAGTGATTGATCAACTAATTGATAAAGCCCAGCTAGGAATTCCCTGAAGGGCTTGTTGGCACCAAAGAGGTGAGGGGAAAAAATGGAAAACCTGTTTACTCTAATTAACTCGGTAAAAAGCAAGTTTAGGAAACAATGCCTGCCTCAGTGGTGTGGAAAACTACAGATATCGGCAAGACAGGTCTATATAGTGTTTCTCATTTTATTAAGAGTGAGTTTCTGATTTGCCAGAGAGTCATTTTTGCTAAACAAGTAAAGCAGAGGAAAAAAAAATTAAAACTAGATTCCTGGAAGCTTGAATGTAAAACGTACTCACCAGTTGTCTTTGTTCTTGCAGCCCCAAGCACAGAATATCTCCTGTGCTCATTTATTGCCTCAATGCATTTATTTGAAGTAAACCTGAGACTCAAAGTCAATGGTAAAATTCAGCATTCTAGACAAGGGAGTAAAATGGAAAGGAGCTGCAAGACATCAGCGGCGTGATTCTAAATCTGATTGATTTTTACCTCCTTCCTTGTCTATTAGAGTTCAGGAGAAGCTTTTGCCCCTCTCTCCTGTTGTTCTCTGTGAAAATGACAAAAGGATTGTGTTGACCTGTAAGTGCATTGGTGTTGCAGTGCATGTGCATGGATGGATAATTGAGTCACTTTCTACAAATCTTTGTGCAACTCTTAATGTGTTGCATTTTATTCCTTGGGTTGAATGTAGTCCTGTGGCTAAGCTTTTCTAAAGAAAAGCCCAGAACAAAGCATCACCACTATCACCAAGGAACATAAAGCCCCCTAAATCTAACAACAGCAACAAAGAAACCCAAAACAAATCAAGCTCTTCTTTCTTCAGCAATTTCTTTTAGTTGTTAGAAGTGCAAACGAGCAACTCTTTGCTTGTCTGGTTTTTAAAGCCTGACTGCAAGGATATTCATTAGAGGGTGTAAATATTTATTTCCCTGAAATGCCAAAATTGAAAAAAAAAAAAGTAGATACGGGTGTGGATACCAGTTCTTTGAAGTTTAGTTAATTGTTTCATTGCCTAGATTAGGATGTGGAATAATTAACTACATATTATGCTTGATTTTCAAACTCAGATGGTTTCCTCATGTACCTAAACCTTGCAGTATTTCCTCTCCATCTATCCTATTTTCTACTTTCCCTATAGCCTTTCCTGACAGGATTTATAATGTCCTTCTCCATTTTCGGTGCAAAACTTTATCCATCTTGCTATTTAAATCTTCAAAGCCATCCAAATTAATCAAATATATTATAAAATAAAATATTGAAGTAAATGCAGACCAAATCATTTTTAGTTCACTGTAAAATTTTAGTTTTCATTGTGCTACAACACTTTTCCATAAATTGCAGTAAATCTGACTCTCACCTTTGAATTGAGGCCTTTTTCCCACAGCAGGTGGTGCTTGCATGCAGGAAGGTTATTCTCCATGGGCAGGGCTGGGGTGGGCAGCAGTGGACATTTACAAACTTGAGCTGCTGTTCATTTCTACCCTAAATAAGATTATTGTTATCTCCCTTTGGCATCTTTAGCAGATGTACTTTGTAGATCAGATATAAAAGATATAACTGAGGGGAGTGTAGGACATTTTCTTCCTAAAAATCTCTGATTTCTCCTCTCCTTCATGAGCACTAGAGGACTACTGCAGTTACTGCCAGTGCTGCATTGAGTGGCAAAGAAGGTTATTCAATACACCTACTGCCCATTTGAAAATGCTGTAATGGCTCTCTGGCCTGCTTTGGAAATGCCTGGATATTGGAAAAACAGGAGAGATGTGTTGCTTTGACTAATCTTTATTTAAGAAAAGAGGAAAATCCTAATGAAATTAAAAAATATATATATATTTACCAAACTTCTTTGAATTTTTTATAAGGAGCATTACTATATTTTACAGGTATATTACAAGTGTGAAACAGGATTAGGTTTAATACAGAGAGACTGTGATCTCTTCAAAGAGTTTTGCCTCATTATGCTTCTGTGTACCATGAGTTATGTATTGTCAAGTGAGTCTGTTGTGTCGTGGAAGTTACAAGGTCAGCTCAGGATGCCTTGGCTCAGATTGCTGCGAAGGAATAGTTCTGGTTCAAGGGTCTAATAAGCTCCTCAAGTCTGAATGTTCTAGCTCCAGATATTTATATCCCCTGCCTGTACGAAGGCCCGGGGAGTTTAATCTGCAAAAAGAGCAGCTTGAGAGTGCTTTTCTTTTCTACTTACTCCATGATATGCTAGTGGTTTTTGGTTTTTTTGAAATATAATTATTTCTCCAGATTTTTCTTTCTTTGCACACTCACAATGCTGTTAAATAAGCAAGTCACACGCTCATGACTTCAGTTCCGTAGGAGTGGCAAAAAGCAAACACAAACGTCAAGCTCAAACTAATTGAATATCCAGCTCTAATTTGAGCCAAGTTGTCTCTGCAGTAAGATAATGTGTCACTATGTAGCATTGACTGCTCAGCATATAATTAAATCTGTAGTAGTTCTAAATTAATTCTAAATCAATAGCTGTAGAAAGTTAAGATTGTCATATATATCATACATTTGTCACAGGCTTTGAGAGCAATAAAAATAGCAGTCAGTTTGTAAAATGTTTACTTTCTTTAAAGCTACATACTGCAGATTTAGGACCTTTAAAATAGCATTCATTTCTTACAACTGAAAACCTATCTGATATGAATATTTAATTTAGAAAATTGTATTTGATGTTTGGAATACATTATGAATAACTGATTATTTTAAGAAGAAAATTTCAAGTGATGCTCAGGTTAACCTTGGAGAGTTGGTGTGATGTGTGAAAGCCAGTCCCCTGGGGGATGTGAGGTGGGAGCTCCTGCCCTGAGTTCAGAATGTTTGCTGCTCACACAAGACCTTTAACGCCTGGAGCAGAAATCATTGTCCAAATACAGCACCCAAAGAAAACAGCCTTTTTTTGAAAAGCCCCTTGTAAGACAGCAGTAATGGTGAAAGAGGGAAATGCTCTTCTGCATAAAAACTTTTGCCTTGAGGAAATCCTCATCAAAAGTACGTCTTCTACAGCTCAGTATTTTCTGCCTTATTTGGGCAATTTGTGTAGCATTATTTACATGTGTTAATGTAATTAAGTTTACTGAATAAAGATGACACATGTTCTTTCTTATTAGCTTTCTGATGCTGCTTTCTCTTCTTCCTCCCTATTCTATTTTTAAAAAGAAATTAATGTTTGGGATTCAGACCCTAAAGGATGAAGTCAGTGTCATATCCTTGCACATTATCATTATGTAGGCCCATAGATAGATATAGATTTTTATTATGACTCAATCCTTCTATGTTCCAGCGTTGTCACTGAGAGGTTTTGCTTAAAAAGGAAGTAAAAGTAAAGGTGAAAATAAAAAGACAAAAGTTGGGCTTTGTCCTTTGATGTCTTACAAATAGTAGAATGTATTTGGAAAATGACTGCCTTCTGAGGCCTCCCTCTGATACAACTAATCTTTTAAAATTGATGCTGATACTCACTTTTCTTCAAATCTGAGAATAAACCCTGTTCTAACAATGACCTGTGATCTGCTTCTGTTTTTCTCTGTTGTTTTCTCTGCCTCCTCTCATTCACATAAAGCCGGCTTCTAGTGAAAAAAGGTCAACATGCCATACACGACTAGTTTTGAAAAAAATGTAGCTATGTAAAAATAAGTTCACTGTGAACAAACTTGCTCAAAGTTGCTCTATCTCTCTATTAATGCCATGCCAGCAGCTCTTAGCTGCAAGCCCCTGTGTTGCTGAGGGTCATACATTATTTTTTATCTTAGGTTTATGGGTGGGAAACATGAATTATCTAGTTAATGCACACATATTATCTGTGACAAGATATGAATTGGACACAGATTAAGTGGAAATTTGTGTATCTGAATTCTAGGCAGAATTCTGAAGTGCACACAAATGTGTGCAAAAAATGAGTTCCAAGTGGTGGTTGCTATTTACTTTGATTTCTTTGAGGTTTGGCTACATGGTTTTACAGCATTTCAGGTGACAAAATTAGTTGGTGTTTAATGTAGTTGATGAAGGGATCAGCATGATTCCTTCAGTATGTGTTCTCATCATGGAAAAGAGACCAAGGACCAAACAATACAAGGCAATGTGGCAACCATGCAAGGACTAAAAACACCCTCCAGTATTGTCCACCAACTGCATGTGTGTGCTGGTGAACCCTTTTACTGGATTAAATCTAAATCATCTCCTGTAACTAAGCCAAGCATTTAATGGAAAACGTTGCATTTTAATGTATAGACAAGGCAGAAATGATGTTTTGTATTTAACAGAATTTACCACCACCTATTCCCTAAAACTTCTGCTCATTTAACTCTTAAGATGTCATCCCCGTTTCTATTAAAGCAGGGAGTCTTGAAGGAGGCCCATGAGTAGTGTGAGCACAGTGGCCTTGCAAAGCAAACATGTTGAAGCTTGTGGAGCTGTTTTCCTTTTCCCCCACTTGCAGTTATGAATACAGTGGCTGCTTGAGCAATGCAGAAAGTCTGTGCAGTTCCTGAATGGATCAGTCTAGGAGACAATGCTGAGAGAACTCATGGTCTGGGAAATTGCTTGCTGTGAAGCCAAAGTACCAATGTTGAAATGGTTGGGTGTTGGTGGCAGGATGCATCCCAGGGAAGGGAAGATGAAATGCTGTAGTGCAGTATGCACATTGAGGTAGGCTCCCGCTCGTAACCTTCCTCAAAAAAAAGCCCCAAAAAGCCAACCAAACAAAACCAACCAAACAGAAACAAAAAACGTGTGTGCATGGCTCAGAAGTAGCTGCCTCTGGTAGCAGCTGTTGAAGCAAGCAGAGCGTGAGGGAGATGGGAAGGTGGTGGCAATGAATTCCAGTAGGATTTTGCCTACGAGTGGAGCTGTGCATGGGAGAGCACAGGATCATCTGGGTTGGGAAGAGATGCTTTTACATTCCATAGCTTTGCATTAATGATTTTGTTTCAGGAGTACCCATACATGCCATCAGCTCTGCAGGGAGGCAGAGTTCAGTTAGAAAATTCAGCCCGTTGAACAAAGTCAGATAATGACCTTGAACACTTGCTTTTAGATGGATGTTTTGACTTTTTATTTAGTGTGTTTGTACAAACACATAGCACTTAGCATTGTAGCATCTCCATTTTCCAACAGTTAAGGCTTCTTACATGCTACAGTCCTGATGCAGGGAGTGATAACCATGGAACAAATACTTTCTGTGCTGTAGAAATTTCTCTTATGTCTCAAGGTAACCTTTTCCCAGGAAAAAGAAATTTTGAAATCAGGTGATGTCTTTCTCAGAGTCATTTGCCATACAACTAGTGCTACTCTTGCAGAAGGTAATATTGAATAACTGCAGATATGATCATAGGCCTGTCGATTTTGATCTGAAAAGGTGGCTTGAATTATTCTCAGCATTTTTTCTGGATCATAATCTTGTTCCATATAACAGAATTTTTGTCCTCATGATACTGTCCCTAGCTCGTCATAATACCTAAATGGCATTATGTAGCAGAAATTGAGGTGGGTGCAGTTTTGTGCCAGCAGTGTGCAAGAGAATTACAGTTTTTGTTTGAATCATGCCCATTTTCATAGGAAGTTTATTTTTACCAACGAAGGCACAACAACTTTAAGTGATTGAAGGAACCTAAATCCTTATCAAAACTGGAAAATGTTCAGCACATGGGTATTTGAAGCCTGGTGTCCTCTCACTAGCAAGGACTGACATAGGATGCTTAGGATGGAGTATGAAAACACACGCAGATTAGAGATTCGGAGATGTCTCCTGCCTCTGTCAGCATTCAAAGTTTCAGATTCATGGAACTGCAGGTTGCATCAGGATTACTGCAGCTATTCAAGAGTTCTTTGCTGATGAAACACTGGGGAAGATGACTTGCAAAGAACCAGTAAGATTGAAGTCTGTTCTATGCACATCCAGGATTACTCACTGGCATAGGAATCTGCTGTCCCTGCTTTGACCGTATCTTTTGGAAAACTGTCCACCTTTTTTTATACCCTACTTTGTTATTATCCTCGTCTCTACATGCAAATTTTGCTGTACTACCTCACTGAGAGTTCATCTTCCAAATCATGTTTTTCAAGAGGATTTATCTTTTCTTTAAAGACAAAGGCTTGGCTCATACAGTTGTATCCCAAGTACTTAATTCCCAACTCTGCCAATTATTTATTTTGATTTAATACAAGAGCCTTTATCCATTTTGTGGAAGCAGAAGTAATATTTTTCTCTAGAGAGGAGTTAGAAGTTTTTTAATATTTAAAGATACTGCACTAGTAGGTCCATACTATATCATAATATTTTATTCATGAACTGGACAAGTGAATGCAGCTTATAGTATAGTGAGATCATGAGGTATTGCTTGGGAGACAGCTTAAATTTACCTAGTGGTGAAAATCTGGTGCACAACTGAGTATCTCTGGTATTTCAGAAATATGAATCTGAAATATATTGATCTTCTTCCTTTAACAACACTTCATTGTAGATTTTTTTTTTCCTAGTAGAAGTAATAAGTAGAACTTGACTCCTATGAAATGGTGGTAAATATTCTCTGAATTTTCCTATGATATGTCAACCACCTTTTTCAGGCTTTTCTCACCATTCTTAAAATGTAGAAAGCCCTTTGGTTCCACCTGCCTTCACTGTCCACATTTGGCTGCCTACCAACCTGGCATGCCAAAAGTTTGTTGATTTCAGCTCTTCCAGAAATTGGTGAAAGAGCCAAGCTGTATTTTTTTCTTGGAACATATAAGGGAAATAGTGATTTATTGCATTTATTTCCAGGTTGAAGTACCGTGCAACAGGCTTGTTTTCATCATGTTTTCTTCTAAATCACACACTAAAATGTGTGTGTGCTTGTGACACAGAGAGAAAATTATTCCCATTAAGTGGTGTGACTGGCTACTCGTGTGTGGGTGATGCTGAGCAAATGCTTTTAAAATTAACTGCTGAAATGTAACAAGGAAAACCACTGTCATGCCATAGGGTTCCTGTAGGAATCTGTTCTCCCTGATCTGAAATGTGGAAAGAATATTATTGCTCTGTAACTGTTGCTGCTTCTACCTCACAGAGTGTTTCTCTTCTTTGATGAAAACACTTTTTTGAAGATTGAGAAAATATAGAATCAGAAAGGAAGGTCACTTGTTTGTCTGGATGTTTTTAAAGGGATATTTATCCTTTGTTGTGGTGTAAATTACCTGAAAAACAGCTATGCTATAAGTAAATGGACTACTGTGGTAAATTAGTCAAGAAATATGTTGTTCTCTGTTTATTCTAAATTATGTGTTCTATCCAATCATATCCTGTCCTATTTTAGCCTGTTCTTCTTCTTTTAAATGATACTACATTACTTAAATGATAATAGTGAGTTTAAATACAGCAAACAATGTGGTCAGGAATAGTGAAAAGCCACTGCTGGGCCAGTTTCTCTGTGCCAGCTCAGGGCTGAACTACTCTGAACTGAACAGCCTCTGTTCTCAAGTTCTCCATGAACAAAACTGAAAAATGTTTTAGTTGTTGACCCTCAGAGTGAAAAAGCTCGTCTATTAACTTAAAATGTCTCCCATTATACTGTATTTATTGATTCATGGGGCCAGAAGTGTGGATAATAACGAACTGATGTGCTTTAACAGCAAATTACTATAATAATCATGATTGTTTGATGGCACCCCTTCCCCTTTTCATTCTCTACTGCAGCACTGTCTCATCTTCTATACTGTTGCTGCATCATCAATCATCTGTCCTCCTTTTTAGTGTCTAATGCCAAGTTTTAATTCCTCATTAGACAAGCAAAGAATTTTGTGTGCATCAGGACAAACCAGGTTTTCATAGCCACGTATTTACAATTCTTCTCTGGGTCAAGTTCAGTAGCAAAACAAAGTACCTCCTGGACATTTTAGCAGTTGTTTTGTTTCTTCAAAGTAGAACAAATACTGCTTGTCTAAGATATGAAAATCTGGTGTGAACTGACTTATGTGTATGTTAAACTGCCTCTCTTTCATTTGCATCTTTACACTTGATTTTGGTCTTGGCAAGTTCAGAGCTCTGCAGGGAAAAGTTTGTAAATGCTCTACAAATCTTCAGTAAATTAGGCTGTAAGGAACATCAAAGTGTTGTTCATCTCATTATCTAGAAAAGGCATGGCTTGCTGCAGAATTTAATGTTGATTGTTGAATTAGATAATAGGTTTTATGCTGGTTACTATAATCTTTGGTGATGTAGATGGATTAGCTCTTATTCAACATTATAGAGATAGTAGATAGCTCAAACTTGGATGGGCAAGTGCTGAAGGTATTTGAGGTGGAGACGGGAAAGAAGCTATTGATCAGTGAATACTTATGATTGATGCATTTAAACTTTCTCACAATGTACATGCTATTAAATGGATCTAGCAGATTTTACTTTGTAGGTAAAATATTTTAAAAGGAGAATGCCTAATTCATTTAAGTATGAGGGGTCTAAACTCCCACTAACAAGATGTACAAATCCATGTGAACTAAAACCTTGAACACAAACATATTGCGACAGGGAATGACTGCAGCTGTTGCAGATGAGCCACAGCAGAAAACTATAGCAGAAAGCTGTAATTGTTGTTTTTTGGTTTTTTTTTTTTTTTTAATAATTTCTATTAGTTTTTGCCTTTTTATAACTGCTGATCAAACCAAGTTTTAAGGGTAGTTTTTTCCTCATGTGGACAAATTCTTCTTTGTCTGGATTTAAAGCCCAAGCATTGGAGTGTCCACCTTATCAGTAATATGAAAAAAAACCCCAAATTATTCTCTTAATTCCCTGACCTCTACAAGAAAAGATAAGGCAAAAAGCATCTATAGATATGACAGGTTAGAGCAGACCTGTAAAGTAATTGCAAAGGTGATTTACTCAAACTTTCAAAGAAAACATGTCTTTCTGTGTGTATGTGTTTTAGGCAAAGTTTGATGTGTGATTTTGAAAACTGAACATCATAGTCATGATGGGCTAATTAAGAATTTAATTCAGACAGTAAAGAATGAATTTGAATTATCAGGTTTCTGTCTGATTATTCCAGCATTATACAGTCTGTTTCTCTGAAGCTCTGCAGCGAAGAGAATGAAACCAGCATGTCTTGTTCCAGAATGATCATTCGTTACTTCTGCTGCATGTGGTTGAGGTCAGGCTCTGGACGCTGTAGATGGCCATTCTGTGCCCATGGAGGTGGATAATAAAGCTATGCAGAGATGAAATATGTTCTGTCACCTGCTGGGCTCTAGTGAAATCTCACCAGCACAATATGGATTATGTTTCTAGTGCTGTATGTAGCATGATTATGAATTGATTTATCATGCGCTTGTGTCACTTCTTGGTTTCAATATATCACTCCAGATACAAAGATGGTCTGATATGGCTTCTGGATCAATTTTTTTGCAGTTATTTTATTGGCTTTTGAGTTATGCAGTGTACTGGAGATGATCTTCATTTTCCATGCATTACTGCAAAAGAAGATAATATTTTAGGACAGCTGAACTGAACTACCTGTTGAATTCCTTGATTGAAGATGTAATTTTGCAGACAGTAGAGAATAAAGTTCTACTAATGGAAGTATTTATATTCTGATTCCTTCTTTTAAAGACTTATTCGACTAAGGCTGGAATTGTCTGTGCTTGGTCTCTGCCCAAAAGAGTGAAGGTTTTGTTGCTGTGAGGGGGATTTTTATCTACGTTTCTTTTTAAAAGCAAGCGAAAATGCTTTATACAGAAACATGAGAAAACAATTCAATTGTCCCTAATGTCATCCTTCAGAATGAGAAAAAAAATGGAAAAGGCTAAATAAAGAAAGGGTCATATCCAGAATTTGGGGTTGAAAAATCCTCCCCTTGGAAGAATAATGGTATATTAATTACGTTCAGTGGTGGGCAAATGTTCGTTTTTATGTTGACTCATACAGCTGGTTTTAAGCTCACCTGTCACTGTTCCTCATGAAATCTGGCATGTACACATGCTTGAATATCACTCTCTGTGAGATGTCGTGGATGTTTTGTGATGTATTTATTCCTGGTCATATTTTTTTATGCATATAGAGGGTATTTTTCTTAGACCAGGGGGAAGGAAAATGAAAATGAAAGCTTTTGCTTGGCTGTTTGCCTGAGTACAGGGCAATCACCTACCATGTGTCTGGTTTTCCATGTCTTCTGTTCAGGATTGTGCTCAGGTGCATTTAGAAATGTTCTTCTTGGTGGTCCTGTGGCAGCAGCGTTTCATCGGTGTCAGGGTGGTCCCTGAAGATCAGGGTAGAAGGTGGGCTCTGAAACAGCTCTGCTCCTGCAGGGTCTAAAGGAGGGATTGTCCAGGGAGATTTGAATAACCTCTTTAGGACTGAAACACATTAAGTGTGAAGATTGCCTCTAGTATGACAGGCTTCTGGAGCTTTTCAAAATGTCCAAAATGTAGCGGGTTTTTACAGTTAGTTCACTAAGGGCAGCTGCCTTCTGTTTGCCTCAGTAATTTGCCTAATGGACAAAATTGAGAGCGAAAAATATCCAAAAGAGGATCAAAAACAAAACATGCTTTGCTTTAGCCCAGTATGTGTTTTCCTAATGCAAAGCTTTGATTTTGGTGGAGGTCTGGGACGTTGTTTGCTTTGATTCTGCAGCTTGAGCTCAGTTTGAGAACAGTCAAATATTGACTAAATGTTTGAGAGAATTTAGACTTAAAGCAACTTAGGAAGCCAAGGGATCATAAATGATAATTGCCTAGTTTCTTCAAGCTATTTACAAAACTTTTCTACAGATGTAATTGAAATCTTCATGATATTTTCCTTCTTCTCAAAATAATAATTTTCATTTATAGTACTAGCATGCAGTTGTTACACTGTAACAGAATGCTCTGGGTAGTATTTATTAAATGTTTTAATTGGAAGAACTCGGAGCATTTCACAAAGATTTAATAATCCCTATAACTGCCCTCCTGAAGGAAGTATTCATAGCCCCATTTTTCATATAAAAGAAGATGAAGGTATTGAGTCATTTGCCCTAGGTTACAGACAAGCCAGTGGCAGAGTGAAAGTGTAACCTGTGAGTCCTGATCTCGAGAACTGAAATCAATCGAACACAGGCAAATGTTCTTCACTGCATGGGAATTCCTTTTTATGAGCAAGGGGAATAGGATAAATGGATAGTTTTTATGAGTGAGTGCTTATGGATTTATGTACTAATTTTCTTGGACTCTTTCTTATGACTTTTTCTTGTGTTTCTTTTTGGAAGGGTAGAAGTCGTATTTGCAACAGTGGTGAATAAGAATGCTTATCTTCAGTATGGCATTTTCATTATGGTATTACAAAAGACAGAAGTACATGCTTTTGTGAGCATTTGAATTGTAGATTAGTTTTTAACTGTTCAGTTGCAATGGTATCAAGCACTACCAAACAGAGCTTACACAAGTGATATGGAAATATAGAACAATGAAATTTTTGCATCTGTGAGGAGATTCAAATTATTAGACTGTGTAGTATAAAGCATATTTGAACAGATATCAGCCACATGAGAATAGACCCTTTAATCGAGTCAAGCTTATTCCTTGAATATAAGAATTCTTTATTTACATAACCAAAATTATGCTACTATAATTTTTCTATGAGAAATTATCTGTATTTAGAGCTATAAAAATATGAAAGTCTAAATTACTGTTATTATTTTAGTAATTAATATTCTGTTGTAAATCAAGTGTATAGCTTAGTTTGATGTCTTTATATCAATTTCTTAAATAACAGCTTATAAGTTAAGTTTCATATCAGAAGAAAAATTCTATATTAAAAAGGAAATAGCTATAATGAAGAAATTGTGTCTGAAGTTTCCTTTTTCATTTGGTAGAAGCCATCTTATTCTCAATTTTTACTGAAATAAAAAGATTATTACAATCCTTCTCATGGTCCATGCTATATTAAAATATTATTTAAGGCTTTTTGCATTTTGGAAGATAACCCCACTGATTGTAGGATCTCCTGCTTTTGCTGTTGAAGGAAGAGGATCTGGTGCTGTATTGGTTTCTAACATATATTGTGCACAAGTTCATTGCATTACATTTTATAGTGATACAGCAGAAAACAAAGACTATCTTGTAGCCCTTGTGGAGAAAATAGCCTACTCTGCTCTTCAGGTTCTCAGACCTGTGCTAGCACTAATTGTTCTTCTGCTGTTAGTGATTTTGGAAAAATTCTATTACATTGCACAACTGTGATGCTTTGTAAAAGAAAAAATACTGAATTTTAAAAATAAATGTAATAATAAAAGTTTACTTAATGATGACTTTGGTCTTTTTATGTGTTGTCCACCTTACTGTAACAACTCTATTAAACATACCATAAGTGGTTCTGAGCTGATTTGAGCTGGTGAGAAATGAGTTGTTGGTATTAGGATTTTCCAAATCAGCATTCAGTCTGCAGTGCTGCATGAAATTTTATAGATTGAATGTATTCTGAGTAAAGCTGTCAGACCTACTTCAGGAGAAGTAATTAATGCTAGTCGCAAGGCATGCTGTTGTCATGACAAAATGCAAACATTCAGTTGAACACACCTGTCCTCCTGACCGCTGATCTTTGATGTCACTTGGAGACTGCTGTACATTTGTGGCCCATGTCTGAATGGCAGCTGTTCTTTAATGGGCAAAAGAACAAAACATTAAAAAAATTACTTTTAGAGGTATACCTGGGAAGAAAAGTCAGCTATTTAAGAGCAACAGATAAAGACTGTGGATAACCAGAAGAGAATGTAAAAGGACAGATTTTTCAACAGTGCAGTTATACTGTCAGCCATGTAACCAAATTACTTTGTCTTCCTGATATAAGAGACTCTGTATGTTGATCTTCAAGCAGCACATAGTTACTAGGAGACCAATGATGCAGTTAGTCCAGTGTATAACATCTGAGTACCAAATGCTTAAAGGAAAGTGCACAACAGGCTGAGAGGTTTCTTTGGTATCTGAACTGGTTGAGACACTGAAGAATTTGGTACAATAAGGTTTTCAAAATGTGATGGAAAACTTGCCAATAACTCTAGAAATTCTTATTTCTCTAAATATTATTCCATAAGCTAAATAATATTCTTCTCTACTTGATTTCTTTATGATGTGACAGGGAAATCTGTGCATCAGTTGCTCAAGAAAGGTTGTTTTGCTTGATCAGGTTTGATTTGATACATTCTTTGTTCCATTCAGAATACCTTTGTCATGATACTGCATTAAATAAAAAAATGTTACATCAGCTTTCTGTAGAATGTGCTTTCATTATGCAGCATGCTTATCATGTTTCCTCAAATTTTATCTTTGTAAAATAATCTTTCAGCCTTTTAAGTCACTCTTTTTGAGGGAATACTGGTATCACTCAATGTATTTCCATCCCCAAGCCTCTTTTAGCTCTTCAATAAATGGATTTTGCCGTCTGGATTAAGCATAAAGCAGACTTATTCAGCTAGAAATGGATTTAACTTGTACTTTTATGTTTTGCTGAACCTTGGCCTAAAAGGATACATTGGTTAATTCAGAAATCTTTTTTAATTAGGATACAAACACTGGTAAATGAATATTAATTCCTTATTAGCTATTTTTGGATTAGGCTAATAAAATTACTGAGCATTTAATAAAAGGCTGTTTTTTATATTTTTACTCTTGTGCACTGCTATATAAGTGTGTGAAAATTTTTTGAGATCCTAAGTTTTCCTTTGCTCCATAATGGATCTACACCACATTTCAGAAACACACTTGCATTTACTGTAGAACCCAAATAATACAGTGCTAATTTTTTAGCATATAAAGGGTTAAGCAAAATAAGTTCTCCACTTATCAAAGGCTAGAAAATAAACCTTGACTGACCTTTAACTTTAATGTCATAATCATGACTATAAAGCACAGAACATGCTATCGGATTTCAGGTGAAATCACTGAATTTATTTTAAAACAGTTATAGGACATTGGAACAAATCTGTTCCCTTTGATTCCTGCAAGCCACATGCTGCAGCAGCTTTGTTAATCTTCCAATATATGTAAGGCACACCACAGTTTAAATCTTTGTGAGGGATAGGTACACATACACAAACAATAAAATGATTGTATGAATTAGGTGAAAAAAAGTTTTATAACATGGATTTGTTAGGATTAACTTCTTTCAAGGCCTGAGCTGTGGGAGTGCAGTGGGAAATGTAATATGGTTTGGCTGATGAGTCTCCTTCTCACCCCCCACCCCCTGTCCTTTCTCTTCAGTTTCCAGCCCGAAACCTGAAGCTTTCCCAAATCCACGTGCAATCCACAGGGATAAGTTGCTGGAAGCCAGTTAGCCTTCCAGTGAAATGTGGCTGGTCCGGGGCACTGACATCTGTGGCCGTGACCTTCCTGTGAACCTTCCAGCAAGTCTATTGCTGGTTTTTTTTGCATTTCATTCAATATACACGGCAAAGATTCACTAATTGCATTTACTGGGCTATGCCACCTTTAAAACATTGCTCTTACAATGTCCTTTCCTCTCAGTCACTGTTTTGTTTTTTACTTTTCTGCAGTATCTGGAGAGGATCAAACTGATAGTTGTGGACAGAATGTGAGCTTTTGAAGTCCATATATTTGGAATATTGCTCAGCTTTAATGCTGAGAATAAGTATATTATTGAGAAATATTGAAGACAACTGGAGTGCTAATGATGTCATGACTGAAAAAATAATTATTCTATCAGTGGAACATTTAACTTCCAAAAATTAAATTATGCATCATTTCCAGGTTTGTAATAAAATAATTAGTGCCCGCACTTTCTCATTATTGACTGATTTGCTTCAATTTCATTGTATGAAAGGGGCTTTGTCATTGAGCGAGGAGTCATAATATAGTCAAGTTTTACACATTTTATTGTCTCAACTTCAGCTGCAAGAATTACATGTGTACTTGGGAAATGAATTCACAGTACCACAGAGGCTGGCAAGCTTCCAGATTTTAATTGCTTACCAGTGAGGCTCAGGGCAGCCTATTCTTCCTAGGGTGGGAAAATGAAAATGAAACAAACCTCAGTTGTGCTAAAGAAAATTATCTTCTTGAGAAGAGTACTCACTGATACGTGAAAAAAAAGAACTGCATCATAGTTATCATTGCATATTGAGCTCTGTGGCTGAATTAACAAAATTGGAAAACTAAGAGCTGTCATGGTATTTAGCCAAGATCTACTTTTTTTTTAACTAACATCTTTTAGGTAGACTGAGGTAGCTGAGAGGAAAAAGGGACTTTAGATCAAAATGCACGGGAAATGTTCACAGGAAGAATGGGCTGAAAAGCTCGGTTGTAGCAAACCAAAGAGGTACCCTGAGCACATCTGCTGCTGTGAAAAGGTACTGCACGGGGAGGTCAAGTGATGAGATCCTGTTACTGAAAGCCAACAAATCTGGATTCCGATCTCTGGCTCCACAAGAAGCTCTACTCAAGACGTTTTTCTGGTGTGCTCTGCCTGCAACAGGGAATAGTTTGTCACCTCTTGCCTAAAGATATTTCTTTTTCAAAGAAGCATTTTTCATTGTATAACTTCATGTCATTGCTTTCATATCTCCATCTTCTAAGTGTGCAACCATCATGATGCCGAAAAACTAGTGAGAATAACGTAGTGAATGAGTGATGAAGGGTAAATATCTGAAGTGAAATAGAAACTATAATAGGATCGTTGCAATTTGTAGCCATCAAGCCGTCTAGATGTTATCTATAAATGTTATCTATTTAGTAATAGGTTCAAAAGGTACTTTGAGAAGGAGAACGATGTGTTTCACTTGCTGACAATAGTACAGCAGCTATATAAGACCTCAAAAGGGGAAAAAGAAGGAAAGAAGACACTTGGATAGGCTCAAGCCTGAGCTCTGGTAGGCAGACTCATTCTGATGTAAAGTGAGTTTTGTGTTTGCTACAAAATGGGCAGAGAACTAGTGAAACTTTACTAGGAAGAATCTTTATTGCACTGTGCATGAATAGATGAAAAATAACACTCTTGAATTTGGATATGAGCAGCTTGGGATACTAGGGAGGAGGTGAGATGTGGTACCCAACAGCTGTGGGCAAGCTTGGTGGCTGGATTGCAGTGGATGTGCGGGTGCGTGTCTTTGTTCTGGTATTGTTTACTTGGGGCTTGGACAGCCTAGCGTCTGATTGTCTTCAGTGGGACTTTGATCTCGACTTCATTGCTTCTCCTGAGTTTTCCTTTCATAACTATTAATTGGTTTATACTAAAATTTGAGCACCCCTTGTATTTTTAATTGTTCTTTCCATTGCCAGCCTGGTAAATGACAGGAATGTCAGTTCAGTTTAGCTGCAGGAAAAACATTTCCATGCAGTATGACGTGGACTCTAAAATATATTCACCAACTAAGAGGAAACTGCTTACTTGACTTAAGATCTCTTTATCTGTCAGCAATTACATGCTCCAATAGATCCTGTATAATCTAAAGATACTAATAATATGCATGCTAGAAAGAGTTCTAGTTATATTTGTCAGATCCAAAACTTTTAAGGCTTGCTTTTCATTCACTAATGTTCACACTCACCAATGTTCATGCTTGTTAAATGTAACACTCATTAAAAATACATAATCCATATTCATCACTTTAGTTATCCATCACTAAATCAGATTAATAGATCACCATGCAATTTTACATTCTTTTTACAACTTAATGGAAATGATCCATTATTCAAATATTGAGCATTGCCCATCTGCACTCTTCATATTTTTTTCCTCCAGTTGAGTCATCCATTAATGACTAATAAAATACAAAAGATTGACAAATGAGTTTGGATATCTTAAAGTTGTTTTTGCCGAGACCCATTGTAGGGTTTGGTCAGTCTTCTGAGTCATTACTGTCTGCTTCTGGCTTCTTGTGCATCCTCAGGTGGGGTACTCCTGTTTTGGCAATGCTTGTGAAAGATGGCATCTCTGATTGGATTAATGGATTTCTTGTTGTGTTTGATGACTTTTCATAGTTCTCATTTTAATCCATTTAAAAAAAAAATGGATTCTTGTCTTGGTAGCTTCTTTCCCATGACAGGAGGTCTGCTTTAATCAGAACACTTATGTAAAAGGGACTTTTTGGTAAATAAACTACAATATAACGATAAAAGCACATCCCTCACCGATTTGTTTCATCTGGATTTAGCTCAAGAAAAACCTTCACTTTAAAGTTTGTCTCCCTTAGGATTTCCCTACCTGTCTCTGTTATTAATTGTAATTGGTTTTGTCTTGAGCAACACTTCCGGAGGAGGTGATTGCTGAAAAACCAGTATGTAGCAGTTGGTGCTGAGACTACTGCCTCTGTCTCTCAGACCAGTCACCGTGAGGCTTGTGAATAGGGTCTGAAAGCTTCTGAAGGTGTTAGCAGCTTCTCAGGCACTGTCAGTGCTAAATGATGCAATTGCAGGAGAAACTCTTGGCAATATGTTCTCCTATTCAAAGCCAGCAGTCAACTGGCAGATATACAATGTGCCTCCATTTCTGGACAGTTCTGTCACTCAGGACAGAGAGATGAGTAATACTAACCAGGCTTAAGAGTTGCATGAGAATTGCTAAGGGAGAGGGGTGAAAAAGAGGTGGAGGAGAGGTAAAGCTGGTTTTGGTCATTGCAGAAAAAAATTACTTTCCGGCACCTGTGAAAGATTGTACAGCTCATGATCAGTTTTCTCTCTGAAATATTTTTTATGTGTGTATGTAATTCCTTTGGACAGGGACTGACAGGTAGAACACATGATAAATTCTTTTTAAAAATACAGTTTAGTAAATCCAGCACGTTATCTTTTGTCTTTCTTTATCCCTAATTTTGTCTGTGTAATTCATTGTATTTGAACTTAGCGAAGAGCTGCCTGTTGAGGCTGCAGGTGGTAGGAATGCTGGGAGGTGATGTACTGGGGGAGCAGTGGGAAGCACCTTTTGTTTCTGGCCTTCCCTGGCTCAGCCAGTGTCCCGGAGTGCTCCCAGAAGCAGCGTGGTGCCCTCTTGAACCTGTTTCCCACTGGGCTGGTGGCCTTTAAAAGGCTGTGTACTGAGCCAGATCTTTTCTGAACCTGCTCTTTTCCTCCCGGTTTTCCTTTTTCTTTCTTACCTTACTTTCCATGTCTGTTCTCTGCCTTTTCTCCCAAGCTGCCTCCTGAGGTCTGCTGTTGAGAGGTATGGGTGCAAGCTGAGCTTGCTCTCTGTGAAGCGTTTTCAGAGGAGCCTTGTAAGAGGCCAAAAGGTGAGAATTTTTTTCTTTTTCCTCAGTAAACACTTGAAAACAAACCAGCTTTGGCAATGAAATAAACCTTCAAAATTGATACTAGAAGTAAAAGTGAACTTTTTTCTCAGTGTAGAAAACGTGTGATGTGTTAACTACAAGAAAACAATCAAAGAAACCTGTGAAGGCTGCATTTCTGTGATTTGATGATAGCAGCTTTGTGAATTGCTGAGAGATAAATGTTGCCATGCTGTGAAATCATCAGATTCCCCCATGCTTGCCCTATATCTGTAAGGCAAAACAGACTCCACTTTATGTGTTTATCTAAAGCTTACTTGCTGCTGTTGTAAGCTTCTTCACCAACCAAGACTGCATCTAAGTTACTGATCACTCAAGAGATACGTACTTTGATGAAATAAAGAGAACAATGGTAGATCCTATATCAATACTTTAAGCAAATGTGTTCCATACGCATCCTTTCCTAATCATGCATTTCACAACAGATTTTTTTTTGCATATAGGTCCACTGATGCAGTTTTTTTTCACATGTTGTACACAAGATTCAATTTCACCTGTGTGTCTCCAGCTCGGGAAAAGCGACCACATAACCTGTAACATCATCCTCATAATATAGGATGTGAACTTTGTCCCAGGGCTAAAACATGATGAACCAAGTTGTACTGACCTTTCTAAGTACTTGGATAGGCTTTTAGCCTATGAACATTTTCTTCTAATGTTCAGTGATTTATTAAGAATAATATTTGCGTTTTCTGTTCTCATCTCTCTGTCTGCTCTGCCTTTGTATTTCCTTCCCAAATACGCTTTTTCTGTATGTCCTTGGGTCTTTTTCTGTCTTTTTTCCAGTCCTTTCTAACTTGAATTCCTTTGATATTTTTCAGCATCAAGTAGCTTCACCTGCATCCTTCCCATGACTCTATAAAGCATTTCAGGGGCAGTCTTTCACTGAGATCCCCTAATGTCAGAAATTCAACAAAGCAACAGAAAAAAAGAGCCCAGCTTAATGCACCTTTCTACATTTCAGTATTTAGCCCATGTCTTTTGCTGGGGCTGTGGACTTTGTTCATACAGTAGGAAAACTTCCTTGGTGAGCATAAAGGCTGAAAAGAACCACTGGAGAAAGCAGCTGGTTAAGGGGGTTGCTATCACATGCAAGCACAGCATGTTGGACAAAAAAAAAAAAAACTACTAGAAAAGAAAATTTGGTGGGTTTTTTTTTTCTTTTTTTTTTGGGGGGGGTTAGTTTAGTGTAAATGGAAGTAGAGGGTCTTCAGGAGCAGTGTGAGCAATGAGAAATCTAAGAAATCTGTTGATTAATCATTTGCTTAACAGAGCTTCTCATGTGTATAAGGGGCATTGGAAGGAGGGGTGGGAAGTCACGCTTTCCTCCTCAGTGGAGGAAAGAGGTAGGGGAGCAACTTCATCAGAGGTCAGGAGAGTTTTGTGGACTTTGTGCTTCAAGTTCAATGGAGCTTCAAACTTGAACAAAGCATTTTGGATGACAATCTGGCCTTTTCAAAAGATGAAGGGGTTGTATCCTCCTTAAATATTTAAAGAACATAGGGAGCGCTTTGAAAAGTCTAAAGCATCAAACTAGGCAATTAAAAGAGAGAAGATTCTGCTGAGACCTTGTTTCTGAAGATATACTGAAGAGGTAAAAATGCAGTCCAAATGCTTAGTACACAGAAGACAGCAGACAGTAATTGCTTAAGTAAATGTGTGCTGAAAAAAAAAGTGCAATGCAAAAAAGGCCAATGTTTCCAATTTGCTGTGGAAAACCTGAGCACAAGTGAGCATGTTTGCAGTAGAAATCCATGCACTTGCATGGGAGTGTGTAAAACCCCTCTGTACTGCTGGAATTAGGAGCCATCCAGCATCATCCATCCCCAGAAGATTTCAAGGCTGGGTTGGATGGGGCTTTGAGAAGCCTCGTGGAGTGGAAGATATTCCTTCCCAGGGCAGGGGGTTTGGAACTGTATATTCTTTAAGGACCCTTCTAATCAATACCATTCTATGAATCTGTGATCCTTCTACTTGGATAAAGTTAGTTCTTTCATTCAGCCTCTACCCATCCTGTAATTGAGAACTGATGGGATATCCCAAGATACAGATAATTCTGTAGGCATTTAAAAAATCATGGAATTTTCATGGCTGAAAATCTTTCCAAATGAGTTAATTGTAATGTTTGTCAATTAGCAAGAACCCCACCATCTCCAATCCTTACTGCCACAAGGAATTTAATCCTGAATTAAGGGAATCTTTGATATTGCTAGTAGTACCTGTAATGTGCTTTAGAGAAGCATAAATGGGAAAGGCGTAGGTCATTCCATAGTGGATATTCACAATTGGAAGAATCCTAGGAAAATAATTGGCTTCAGAAGACTTTTGATTTGTGATTAATTATTCACAGCACAATTTCACTAGGCTATCTTGATCTTACACTTTAATCTCTTCAATTTGTCTGGCTTTCATTGGTTTTATTTGTAAGTTCATTAAAATTAATCTTTCTGAAAAAGAAGTCTGACTTTGAATATAATGTTGCTTGTGCAATGAATGAGGGTATTTTGCTTTATTACATGCATATGTATTTTATGGAGCTATATATGAAAGGGTGGTCATGTGGATTAGATGAATGTGGATTAGATTAGTTGTCTCTGAGCATAACACAGCTTCCATTCTAAAGGACAGAGCATCTGCACAGATGTGCCATACAGCAGCACTGCCTTCACACTGCTGTATGTTTTTTGAAAAAGATAAAAAACTTCTATGAGCGTCTTGAAATTATTTGTAAGTGAACAGCAAGTGCAAGGTTTGAGGTATTGTGGTTGTGTGCTGGGTTGGGTTTCCTAGTCCTCATTATGTCCAACACATTTCTTAAGGCTGGAGTTGCACAGGCAGTGTAACGATCAGAAACTCCTCTGGTACAGAAAGGGGCGGCTCCTTTCCCTCGACTCCGCCGGGCAGAGGCAGCCCATCCCCGCGTCAGGGGCAGATGTTGGTGCGGCTGCAGGGAGAGCAGGCAGGGCCAACAGCCTTGGGCACAGGGAGAGGTAACAGCCAGGTGTTTTTGCGGCACTTTCTCGCTCTGACTCACTCCCCTTGCCAGGGGTTTTGGTAGGAATGTGGGAGCCACGGCCTGCGGCAGGGGAGCAGTGCTAGGGACAACCTGTGCACATACTGAAGGTATCAACAAGCTGTGTTATAGACAAGTAGGACAGCAGTGCTGTTTGTCAGAGGCAGCTAAGGGTGGAGAACAACAGCGTGTTTGGGACAGCATGAAAGATTTCAAGGTTAGGTACTGATTAGTTAGGTACTCATTTGCTACAGTGGTATTTTAATGTATTGGTTGACAAAAAAAAAGAAAAAAAAAAGGTGAGATAATGCTGTAGCAAACTTGATAATCTCATTCCTACATCATCTCTGGTGTATTTGGCTGTAAAGTGGTGCAGGATCCCGTCTGATTTGGGTCTCTGTTTTATAACTGTTTATTTGAATTTCATGTGCTTTCTTTTGATCTCTTTAGAAGTATTTCTGTACCCCTCAGCAGATACCTTCTTGATCAGGTAATAGTGTTTCATCTGAGCTTTTTTCAAAATTATAATGATGCTCTGTTAGTTCCTATTCCAGAAGGAGTAAGTATCACTTTGCTTTAGCCTTCATGAAATTATTACTTGGATTTTGTCCTCTGTATAGATTTTAAACAGGCTTCACAGCTCAGCTGAATACAGTTGAATTTGCTTAGCGCTCTTTTGTGAAAAAATAACAAGCCTGAATTAATATTTCTTAATTAGCTGTGCCTAGTCTTTGCTGATAAAAGTCACTTTGAAATTAATCCAGCCAAGGTTGCTATAGTGCTAGAGATACTCATTAGGTATTTCTGCCCATAAGACTGTTCCAGATGTTCCCCTGGGTTTTGCTGCTGCTATTTGGAATGATTGGTAGCAGATGGGAGGAGTTTGGGGAGTAAATCCTCAAAATAGCAGATTTCCAGTTTTGCAGTTGCCCAGTTCGGACTGGAAGCCAGCGAAAATAGAGTTTAAGTGCCATTTAAATCTGAGCTGAGATTTGAGACCTTTTCCCAGAAGAGCTGTTCATCAATTTTTTGCTGATAAATAGCACTTGGAGCTTTGCATGTAGAATGTAGCACATACTTTCCTCCTCTTCCTGAAGTTAGTGTCAAAGTTTGTAGCACTTAGAGGCTGAGGAGGAAACCCAAACCTTAAACCCTCTAGAATTAGCCCAGTATCTAACTCAGTATTAATTCTTGGTAATTGCAAATACAACCACAATCATGTGATACCACAGATTAATCATAACGTCTATTTAATTTTAGATCTTGATTTGATTGCTTAAATACTGACTGTATCTGGAACATGAGCAGATTATTCCTAGTATTTTGCTCTAGCAAGAGTAGAATTATCAAATTTTTCAGAGGTTTCACTTAACTTCACTTTTTAGCTTCCATAAGCTTAGCTAAGCTTAAGCTTAGAAAAGAGACATGCAACTATCAGGTAGTGAATTAGTTTGTTACAAAATATAGTTATCAGTTCAGCTATTAGCATATTTCAAATGCAGTGTTTAGTAAATATTTAACTTTAGTCATAGTTACTTTGCCAACTGCCTTCATGGACAAACTTTTAAGCTGGTATGTTCAGAATTTCGCAGATTTGAGGGTTTATAATTTTCTTGGGTGTTGTGTGGATATTGCTAGAGATTAGGCTAGAGATTGCTTTAGAAGACCACAGTAGCCTCTGTCTGAACAGCTAAACCTGCTTTGTGTGTGACTGTGTCTGCAGCATTTCCTTCTAATGGCATATTTGAAAAAAGATAGATACTGTAAATTTTTGACTATCCATACATTAATTTTGCTGACACTTTGGCATTTAGGTAGTGGGTGGTAGAAGAATGGTGGCTGTTACTCTTCTGGTCGATGGCTTTGTCTCCACAAACACATTGCATGTGAATTGCCTCTCACCATGTGTCCGAACAGATCCAGCCAATATCATCTCCTTCCAAATGGGCTCAAATTGGGCAGTCAAATGGAAACTCCTATTCACAGTTTGCAATGAAAAAAAACCCTAAATGAAATGCTCCATTAATCATTTACTTTGCCCTTATTCCCACTGCAATGAAGACTGAGAGGCAGCATTAGCTCACCTGAAAGGCTTAAGCATTTAAGATTGATTTTGAATAGGATAAGACCATCAGTGATATGACACAGGATTACTAAAGGCTTAAATAAATAACTCATGTTTTATAGTTGTGTTAACATAGCAATCAGTCATACATAGTACTTCTAGGTATTATATTTAGATTTCGGTATTGAAATGCTTCACTGCTGGGAGTTTTGTGTGCTTGCTGAGAAACTTGGTAAGGCTGCTTATTTGGCTATTCAGGATTTTATTTCACTACTTATGATGCTGTGAATGTTAATAGTGCTAAGTGAGGCAGGAATTATTTTTTAATACCTGTGAAATAAAAATACTGCTGCTCTGTGCAGAGTTTCCTCAGTTGGTGTTAGTAACAGTCTTCTCTTTATTCCAGATGATCCCAGATTGAAATCCTACTTAGACACATGGAGATCAATTGTCTCAACATCTTTACATGGGGTCTGGTGTTTTATGTGAGATGTTGAGCCATATCCATACTTGAAGTGCAGACTCTGAAATTACAGGCATGATGTATGGAAACTGTAGAGGAATTTAGAGTACAGTGTAATTTTTCTTTTCTCTTTTGTTATACTTCTTTTACAACCCTTAAAATTAGGAGAAAGCACCTACGAAACAAGCATTGGTATTCAAAGGACTTTGCATTATAAGTATCTCCATTAAGTAAATAAATGTAGGAGTCATAGCAAAGCAATTTGTTGTTTAGCTGTATAAAACAGCAGTGATTTGTGCTTATTGAATTTTAAAACAGCGCAAAAAAAGTTAGAGCAAAATTTAGGAAATAGCTATGCAGTTCTTGTTCACTGTTACAAAAAGTTGAGTGATGCATACAAATAGCACTAATTAATTTTTCAGTGGGGAACCAACAGTTTGTGCATACTGATTTTTCCAGTGCTGGCATGAAATTGTTACAGTATTGCTGTACTGGGAGCAAGCGGCGCTGCTGCAGGGGACTGTGTGTGTAGGAAGGTGTAATGCACTCAGCACTGCTTGGATCCATGGTCTCATGACTGAAAGCATTACAAGTGGGAAAATGAATCATTCTGGTTTTACCAGTTACTTACTTTGAAAATGTATGAAATTGAAATGCAATTTTCTGATTTTTGACTTTAGGTAAATTAGGCTATTTAGTCTGTAACAAATGGAAGGATTACCGTGGTGTCTGAGTCAGGGCAAGCTCTAGGCAACGCTAGCCTTTAAATGAGCTGAACTTGTTCCTTGTCAAGCAATATTTGTCAGTAGAGCAGGTTTAATGTGAGACTTTTAATAACAATAAGACTTTGTGGATTTGTAGAATGTTGTTTAAAGATTTGTGGAGTCTTTTTTTTTTTTTAAGTAATGAACAAGGCCAAATATTTTTTTTTCTTTTACCAGGTTGCAATATTTGAGATAATAAACCTTTAAAAAATCTGAAAAGCTGCAGATGTTAATGTTCTTTCTTTGCATTCAACTTTTTACATGCAGTGAAAAGAAACATTTGTGATTTTTTTTTTGTACAGGAGGAAGCTGAATGGAGAGAATAGGAATAGGTAGAGTAAATTTTCTGGAATGTTTTTACAACACAAAAATGTGTTGGAATAACAAATGAGTCATGATAGCTAAAACTTCAGGCCATTGAGGCAATGCCTCTGCATATCCATATGGTGTTAGCCCATTTTCAGCTTTGGATGAAGAGGCAAAGAAGGTGGAAAAGCACTGTTAGTGTCAGAGCATAAACTGTTGGTGCAGGGCTTCTCATGGTCACAGTCACTTTGCACTTCCTTTGATGTGGCTCTGTATACCTTTCCTAGGGCAAAAGTACAGTCTGCAGAATGAACAGATGAGGTTCTTGCCTTTCACCAAAGAAAATATTTCAATATCTCTTGTATTGAAAAAATGGAAATAATTTAGTGTGGGTACGTTTATGGCTTCATGTATTGACCATATCGTGCTTAAGTCTTTGCAAAATGTCTAATTGTTACTAATTCATGGTTTGGCTGCAGTCTGGGATGACTAGTCCAGACCTCAAACAACTAGAATGTTGGGTTTTTTTCCCTGCCTAAGTCAGAGGTCTTTACTCTTCAAAGTGTAACTCAAGTTTTATAGAAAGGGGTGACTTGCTGTTGCCATATACCACAGCAGACATTTGGCTCAAAGACTTGAGGATATTGAACAGTTCAACCACAGAATGCAACAACATTGTAAAATTTTGGGTACAAGATAATTTTTATAAATTTCACTGAACATTAGAAATTCAGAGGACGATACCAATATCAATGTTAACATTTTTACCAGTCTCTAGAGAAACAATGATTTTTAGCTCCCAGCCTTTCTCTATGTCTTCTTTAGAAAGTTTCTTTAACCAACCAGCTGATGCAGAATGGTTTGGAATATTCTGAAAATTTCTTTTGTAATTGTCTCTGGCAATAGCAATTCATCCTGCCAGACAAAGGGCTCAAACATTGTCCAAAAGCTGATATATTTGGAACATATTTTAAGTACACTGCTTCTGTGAAGCTCTGGAAGCCTCAGGGTATTTAATTTCACAGCTCTGGTGCTGTAATGCATATCTGGGGCCGTTTTAATAGGGAAAGACCTTTCTCCAACTGGAAAATTTGAGTCAATCTGAGGATTATCTAAGTGTTTCTAATGATTTTTCAGCCCTACTTACTTTTTAACAAGACACCCAGCTAACAGGCTTACTGTATAATATTACATTTCTTGTTGTACTCTAGCAAATTTTGGGTGTGTTACATGATGAAATGACTCATTCCCTCTTTAGTCAGAGGGCAAACTGCAAACTGCTCTGTGCTGGTGGGGCACTGTCTCCTGATGTAAATAAAGGTTGGGGGAAGAGCAAGATTCAAGTCCCACCTTGAAGAGATAACAAAACATTATTGTTACTTTTTGATTGGACTGTTTTAATATTAGAATGATACAAACTCAATGTGGCACAATTTTTATCTGAAAGAAGAAAGGGAAAGCACTCCAGAAAACCCAAACAAAAGTTCATTGTCAGATGATAAGGATGGGCTAAGATAACATTGTTGAAAGTGATATTTTATAATTAATGCTAGAGCTTTAATAGAGGTATGGAACTTAAAGTAACCTCAATAATACATATCTGTTTTATAAATACAATTTTATTTTCTCTCAAAGCTTTTGGTGAAAATAATTATTATAGACAGGTAAAGGGGGTACCATTTGTTACCATTTGTGAGAGAGAGGCAGGTTTTGTCATTTCTCACTAGACCAGGCATGAAAGTGTGCAGAACAAAAGATTTATTACAAAAGAAGTGAATGTGGCCTGGTGCTTGCCCAGCTTCCTGCCCCTCCCTGATTGAGCCATATTGGTATTTTTATGCCCCAGTACATTCTCCGATATGTTTTACACCTCCCCCACCCGTGAAATCCTGCTGCTACCTGACAGTGTGTTCTATCTGCTGCACAGACAAGTCTTTGTGTGGAATGAATCCCTCTAATGCCTTTTGTGGCCAGCTTTTCCCCTCCTTTCACATGTCTCCTTTTATTGAGGATGGCACTGATTCAGACTGTCTGATCTGTTCCTTTCAGACTTTTGTCACTTAGATTCTTGTCCCCAGTGTCTTGTGGCAGATGATTACTAAGGTTATTCTTTTATTCTTCCTTTTTTTTTTAAAAATTGTAATCTCACCTTTGTTGCTTGAATTTCTATGTGAAGTGTAGTAGAATATCTGAAATACTTGCCTCACCATGTCCTTGTATTTCTAAGTCATTAATTTTGTTACTGCTTCTGTTTCTCTTAACTTCAGGTTTATATTATCAATAATTAAAAAAAAAACCAAACAAAAACTTTCTTCTGAGGCTTAGTATTGACTATTTTTAGATTCAAGCTATTACTCCTTTTAGGTGTCCTCTTCTCCATTGTAGATAACCCCTTGCCAGAAGGAATTATTCTTGGAAAGTGTACTCTCACCTTTCCTGCCAGGTATAAACAAAGCATTTTCACTCCTTCTCCTTTGGGCTTTATCTTTACAACCCATTCATTGTTTTGCTTGCCTGCTTCAGATTTTCTCTAATTTATTAATGCCCTTTTTGTAATAACTGCCCAAACTGGCATGCAGTACTTTAAAGCACTGGTACTAAATAATTTATTTTCTATGAATAATTCAGCCCGTACTCTGTTAATGAATGATCCTGCCTCCACAGTAGCATCCATTGTTCATAAGAATGTGCAAAATTGTTTGTGCAAACAGATGTCAGGTGATGTGATCTTGAATAGTTCAGCTGTTTGATTTTGGTGATATAAGACTATTAACATAAGGTCCTGTCTTAGCACAGTCTTCCTTAATTAAACAGGGGCAAAGGGCTTCTGTCTTAAGAGGACTTAAACCTGCTCTGGATGTTGGTAGTTTTACAGGTTCAGCTCATCAGCTATTTTAATCAGTGGAATCTATGCTCTTATTCCATCACAAATGTGAGATGAGATTTTTGTCTCCCTTTTGGATAGGGTTATTCCAAGGCCCTGAGTACAGCTGTTACTGCTCAGAAGTTTTCAGCACATATATCTGTAATCTTGCTTGCGGGTCTAAACTTAATTTACCTTCATTGTATTCCTACGGCGCTTCAGCTAAATTGAAATAAATACATGGCTTAAGCTGAAGTGAGAGCAGATACAAACACCTTGCAGAAGTGCAATACAATTCTGCAATCCATCCTGTCGCTGTGCCTGGATTCCTAGGGTGAAATTTGTCAGTGTAGGAAAATATAATTATAGGGTGCCTTTCAGTTCAAAGAAGCCAAGTTAGGCCTGCTAAAACAGGCAAATACAGGTTAATACCAGAATCCTTCATCATTTCCAATATTCCTAATAGTAATGGTGTTCAAATAACTAAACCAGAAGCAACATATAACAACATAAGTGAAATCTTTCACAGATTGTCAAGAGTGAAATTTGACATGATTTCATTAATGATATCATCATTTTTTAAATCCAAGATTTAAAAAAATTATCTATCTGGGACCTCATTTTAGGTGTCCGAAGGATAACAATGAAGGATAACAGTGCATTACGCTTTCAGTTATTAATCTGCTTGCCACAGTCTGTAGGACTGGAGACATGGAATTTTGACAGGGGCATTGAATCTTGTTACCAGAATATTCTAGGACAGTATCACTTAAAATTATTTAATGAGCAATTTGTTATTTTGACTGCATATTCAGTAGCATAATTGCCTACACTGTAAGGCGTTGTGTCAAGACCATCACCCTCTTGTCTGCTCTGCTGTCTGCCTCAGGTTGGGGGATAGAGATAATGCAGTGACACAGGTGCACAGTCATACTGACATTCCATGTTAGTATAGTTCTATCTCCGTTTGTATTTTTTTTAATTCAGCCCCTCTTTATAGATTTAAATATTAAACTATACATTTAAAACAATCTCACAGCATGTAATATATCTGGCTTTAGAGATAAAGTCCCTCTAATACTATATTCTGAGGGGAAAAGGCAGCAGACTTTGGTCCTGAATGTTCGATTTCAACTAGACAAACCACATGTAATTCCTCTATCTGCAAATTGAAGCATCACTCCGGTCTTGGTTGCTACCTCTGATTTTAGGATTTCTCAGCTAAGGAGCCTATCTTATAATGGATTTCAAAACTAGTAGAAAAATTCTATCCTGTCCCTCATGAACTGTTATAGGAAATGGTATTTCTTTGACTGATGGGCTGATTTTGACTTCTAATAAAAAAAACTGATTGCAGCCATAACTATGAACTCTCTATTTCCAACTCCCATAAGTGTTCTTCATTGTATATTAAGGACATGAGGTCTGAAAGAAGATTTAGGAAGGAGGGCTATAATTCAGAATTAATAGAGTATCTGGAGTTATATCAAAGTATTTGATTGGCTAGTGTACAACATTACTTCTTAAGAGTTCATTTAAAACACATTGCTTCAAAAGAACCATATGTCCATATTTAATTTCTTTTATGGCAGCAATAAAGTGAGTAGAAATAATTTTTGTGGGGTCAATTGTCAGCAAAGGTTAAACATCCCAAAAAGTACCTTGTGTCTCAATTATTGTGCCTGAAAGAGGTGTGGATAGCTTAAAACTTTTAACAAGTGTTGACAAGTACACAAAAGTCTGCTCTCAGTCCTAAGGATGAAAAACCATATCAAGAAGAAGAAGTGGGATGGAACATAAAGAGCCATTCACATTTGGAACAAGGAATAACTGAGAGCTGTTTTACAAACAGTTCCTGGGAAACTTTAGGTTGGTGTAATGAAGAGCAAGCACATCAACACCGACTTTTAGCACAAAAATGTATCTTGGCTTTGTCATGATTTGGCAACTAGAGAAAAGCAGAGAAAGTTGCACTTTCCCTGGTGAAGCCTTAAAAAAGGTGAAAGAAAAGGTGAAGCTTTAAAGGATTCAGAGATGTCAGAAGTAAAACAGAGAGCAACATAAAAAAACCCAGAAGAACACTTCAAAGATTTGCTTTAACATATATGTGGTGGCATGCAGTTCCCAGCACACTAGAATTCAGCTTTTTTTTTTTTTTTTTTTTTTTTTTTAGTTCTTTGTGTTTGGTGATGATAAAAATACTTAGTGTTAATGCATAGATTTATGAGGAGGATTATTTGGTAAACTGGTGTAAGTAGGTGACAGCACACTGGATAATGTACTTGTGGCAAAGTTATTTTCTGTTTTTTGCCATCGGGCCCAATTCCATAGTCTCTGTGGTGTGTAACTGATTCAGTGTCATTTGGAGAATCTTTCAAGGGCAGTGGAATGTGGACTTTCAAATGTGAAATGGCGTTAATGCAAGATTTTTCTTCTGATTAGAGAGAATATTTACCTAATTATGATTATCTTTTAAAGGCCTATGGACATAAGGGTTATTTCCAGAACAGAGTCTTTGAAATTTTTTTACTGATTATGTTAATAATAAATTGACAATAACAAATAGTAGCATATTCTATAGGAAAACACATACACCCTTTCTGTTCCCTGAAAAATAATATATTCTAAAAGCTAAGGAAATTGAATCCTCCAGATTAGATGGATATTAAGAACCCAGCTCAGGAAGACATTCAGAAGAGCTTAGGCATGATCTTCCTAGTTTTCAGTGTTTTTAAATTCAAAATCAAACCAACAACAAAATCCATTCAATCCTTCAGGAATTGTGTGCCCTGAAGACACCGATGGCTTTGGTGGCCATGACCAAGCTCTTTGGGGATCATCATGGCCTGAGTCACACCATGGGCTCTGCTGTCTCCAGCTCTGCTCCCGCACCAGGTGCCCCTGTCTGGCCACGTGCCCCATGGCCTGGACTCTGACATGAGCCTGATGTGGCTGGAGCCCAGACCTGGCTCGTCACCAGGACATTGCCTCACCCTCTGCGCTCACAGCTGGACCAGGCCACCATCTCCAGCCTGCCCTGCTCACTTCACTTAATGTGCTGCAATGGAACACTGGTCAGTGAGGTTCTTGCCCTGCTGACCTTGGCCTTTGGGGATCTTGTTGCGCCTTGATAAATTAAGCATAATTCTGTCTATTTATAACAGGAAAAAATACCTCTGCGTGAATGCAAACTCCACAGTCCATTGTTGCTTTAGGTTCATTCCATTATGAATCCTAATAAAGGAGGAAAGGAGACAAAATACACAAAACTTATGCCCTGTTGCCTGCTTCTGAGAAACTTAAAGGGAATATCCTGTGGGAAAAGCCCCCATTTCTTATACTGGTAAATAACTTCTTGCTGGGAAAAGCGATGTGTGTCCTTTTGAGTTTTGGAACACAAATATGAGATCAACACATCCAGGGAGAGAGAATACACTGGGCTGATGTCTTTCAGAAGATCATAGTCATAGACTTATTTTCCAATATTGAAACTGCATTAAGTACAAAATGGTGTCTGTTATGTATACGTACTGGCAGGGAGAGTTGAAATTTTCTCTTTATGGGGTGCTTTGCCTCTAAAAACTACCTGGATGGATGAAGGGAGAACAGTGGATAATGTGTACCTTGACTTCAGCAGGGCTTTTGACACTGTCTCCAATGAAATCCTTATAGGCAAACTCAAGAAGTGTCGGTTGGGTGACTAGAGAGTGGAATGGATTGAAAACTGTCTGAGTGGCAGATCCCAAAGGATTGTGATCAGTGGCACACGGTCTGGATGTCCACCAGGGTTCTATACTGGGTCTAGATATTTTTAACTTGTTTGTCGATTACTTGGCTGAAGGGGGCACATGCTTCCTCTGCAAATTTGCTGATGACACAGGGTTGGGAGGAGTGGCCAGTACTCCAGGGAGCTGTGCAGCCCTTCAGAGGGACCTTGACAGGCTGGAGAGATGGGCAGAGAGGAACCTTCTGAAATTCAGCAAGGGCAAATGCAGGATCCTGCAGCTGGGGAGGAATAACCCCAGGCACAGGCTGGAGACTGACCTGCTGGAAGGCAGCTCTGCCAAGAAGGACCTGGGTTCATGGTGGACAACAAGTTGTTCATGAGACAGAAGTGGCCAAGAAGGGCAATGGAATCCTTGTTTTTACTCTTTATTCTTATATTCCAGTAAAAAAAAAAAATCCATGAAATGTGGGAAATTGGGTATCCAGGACACTGGCACAAGATGTGATAGTGCTTTTCAGGGAGATGTGGCAGCTCTTCCTGAGTGGATGTGGTAGCAGCATAACTTAATCAGTGTCCTCTCCTAGCTGTCTCATTGATTCTCGATGTGTGCTGCCACAGCCCTAGTAATAAAAATCACTGTTATTTTTCTAATGGAATTGGTTTACACTTTGACCAGTCTTCCTTTTTTATTCATGAGATGGGCACACAAACACCTTGTCAAGCACAGTACTGCCTGCCCTGCAAGGGCAGGAATAAGTGTCTGGGACTGAGGAAGATTAGTTAAGCTGCTGTAGTCAGGCCTGCTAGTGAGTGTGTAATTGCAGCCTAGCTTCCACAGCTTCAGCCCCTGTCACTTGTGCTTATAGAAATCTGAATCACCGTGTACAACTCAGGAATAATTCCTATTGTAGATTTCCAGAGTATTTTATCTGAGTACTTGGCATTTTTAAACTGACATTTCTGAACCCTTTTTGGTTTACTTATTTTTAAGTGACCCCCTGAGCTGACAGCGATTTAGTTCTTCTACCATGTGAAGACTGAGACGCATCTGTAATTACCAGCTCACACAAACATTTAGGAGGATCTGATCTGTTGTAAACAGTTGCATTAGATGAGCACTTTCCCAGCACATGAAACCATGTGTAGTCACTTATCACAGCCTGCTCTTATTTCTCCACCTTGGAAGAACTGAGTTCTTGCAGATTACTGCTGCCTAACAATTCTCTTTTGGCTCCTTTGTCTCTGCTCCAGAGGGGCAATGATCCATACCGTAAGATTACATTCACATTCAGGAACTGAAGGTATGAAATGTGTAACTCAAAGTGAAATTGAAAAGAGGAATATGAATTTTGGAAAAGGGGAAAAAATAGCATTTCAGAGTCATTTAATCTCTTTTGAACTTCATCATTATAAGAGAATACTTAGAAGAATATGTTTCTTTTATTAACCTGAAAAACATATTACTTGAACCTTATATTAAAAGTATCCTCTTGCTTTCACTGGGGCTGTTTAAGAGAGTAACATGAGTCAGTATAATGTTGTTTAAATATTGCTGTATGTAATACTTTAAATTGTATTTCTAAGGTGTTTTCCTTTGCGTCTGACTTGGGCTGCCTCATGAACATTTTTTTAAAAATAGAAATAAGCATTTAATGTGGTTTTCTGAAGCAGCTATGGAAGCTTGTCATGTGTCTGTGACTGGCCCATAAGCAGACTTGAGACCACAGTCTGAAAGCCTGTGAGAGTATGTAAATAACTTTCCATGTTTTGTTCAGAAACTCAAGGCGGGATTGCTTATAGTAAACAGCTGAGTATTGTTGTTCTATGGTTTGCTTTATGATCTAAGAAAGTTGAAAAGCAATATCTCAGATATCTGCACCAAAGGAAAAAAATCGCATTTATAGTCTTAAATGAGTTCAGAGTTTGTTAATATAGAGTTTTTTTCTATCAGCCAGTAACAATTAGCTCTTGACTTTGCTAATTCTGTGTATTTTTTATTTTGAGCTGGGTAATCCTTTGGTTCTCCTTTTTGCAGTTTCTTTTAGTTGTAAAAATCACATGGAATAAACTTATTCTAGAGAAGTCTGGGCTTTAAGGGATCCAGACAGTTCTTCATTATCACATGCTCTTACATTTCACTTAATACCAACAAAATATATCTGTCCAGGCTTATCTTTCATTCTCTTTTAAATACACAGTTACACTTCGAAACATAGCAGAGAGAGTTTCTCATGAGTTGATTGGAGTGTGATGGCTCCCTGTTGACTCATGCAGGAGATGGTAATGGAAATCTTCACACTTTTGTTTTGAGCTTGGGCCAGGGCCTTCAGCCATAGCAGCCACAGACTGAGGCAGTGCATACTGCCCAGTGAGTTAAACTAGCACTTTAAAACTAAATAACACTCTTTCCAGGACTTAATAAAGTCTGGACTTGATCCCAAATAAACATTAAAAATTTTGAAGGAGACATAGTCCCAAGATATACTTTATGTTTATGAGCCACAGATTTTCATATGGGCCAGAAATAGATTTTGATTAAAGAAATAGCAGTAGTTCAGCTGGTGGTGCTAAGAAATACATTGGCGGCATGCAAGCAAATAAATATGATTTATAAGTAGTTTAGTTGCTGCATTGTGTCCTTTAAGGCTTTACATCAGTTATTGACAGAAATGTTTCATGCCTCCGGTATATTTTATCCTACAGTTGCAAACGTATTTATTTGTGATCTAGTAATTAGGTATGCCAAAGCTGTCACATATATTTTGTCATTTTGAAGGAAACTACTTGTTATGTTGTCATAGAGGGGTAGATGAGTTCTTTAACTCTTATTTCTATAAAAATATTTTATGGGGCTTACAGCTGAAAGCCAGTCTCCACTGCTACTATGGAGTGATAGTTGCTCTGTAATAAACTTATGATGCTGTCACAGGATGAAATAGATGTGGGCACACAGTTGTGTTGTTGATATTGGATTCTGTGTTTTTTCAAAGACTCACAGCTTGAATTGCAGGCTTTGTTGAATTTCTTTGCAGATTGTATGAGTAGATTCCACATTGTACAAAAAAAACCCCCAAAAAACAACAACCTTTGGAGGAGAAAAGAGAGTAACTTAATGTCAAGCACAGGAAGGTTATAGCAAACAGCAAAAGGAAGGCAAGCAAGAAAAGAAAAAGTTAAGATGGGGAGCTTGTGATAGTCACTCAATCAAACACTAAACCAGACTCATTCTCCAGCATTCCTGCTCAGTCTATGCTGTTTCAGGCTGCTGAATCCTGTACTCTGTCAAACTCACAAGGTCTTTGGATCGTCTGTTAATTTTTTTTGTTGCCATTCACAGCAAAGAAATCTTCTCTAGAGGACCATTGTGATAAATGAATACAAACAGGGACATCCATCTTAGTTATAATTATGACCTTGCAACTTCTAAGGAGTATTGGAGGGATTTTGTGCCCTAAAATTCCCCAGGTACTGCTTTTTCATAGTAACAGTATTACAAATGATAATGGCAACGAACTGTTCATAATACAAGGTCAGTGACTTATCTAATGCAACTTAAATGTAGAAAGAAGTATTCTCTAATGTAGATGATGTTGGCATTTTACTAGTTTATATTTGTAAACATGGCATTGAATGCTCAGTATCCTTTGTGGATTATCATTTAACCTAAATATAAGGGGAAAAAAAGTCTTCCCTCATATTTCTGTCTTTGTATTAGTCATGGTTACTAGTGTCACCCAACACTGGAAGGCTAACTAGGGCTGTGCAATATGGAAAGAGACTGCATCCTTTTGCAGTGCCTGGGCTTGCAGAAAATTTTGCTTTAGAATTGTGTGATACCATACCTCCTGCAGGAAGCCTTGGTAGAGAGAGTCACATCCTGCTTGCTGTGCAGGAGCAGCCTCGAGGCCAGCCTGAGGTCCAGCTCCATCCCTTCAGGGTTGCAGTGCCTTCAGGGGTGCCTCTGAGCAGGGTTTCTGGGTGCTCCTGTTCCAGCACACACTCGGGCGGGTATTTATCCGTGTGCAGCCTGGCAGTGCCCTGTGCCTCTGGCACATGTGCAACAGACACTCCTGTGGTACTTCTTAAACGACCACCGAGTTTATTTGCCAAACATATAGATGGATTTCAATGGTAGCAGGGGTTCGGGATGTTCATATAGAAAATATGGAAGGATGATGCAAGTCTGAAAACAGGAATAGCCAGAGCACCTTTAGTGGGACCAGGGGCTTTGTTGAAATAGGAGCAACAATAATAAAGAAGGAATTGGTTGAGGCCTTTGAGTATAGAGGAAATACAAAAAGGTTCAAGCTAGGCTATTGCCTCTCATTCCTCTTTTCTTTTTCTTTTTTTTTTATTTTTTTTTTATTTTTAATTTTCTATATGATGTCTCCGTGTGGATTTCCACACTCACCATCTCTCTGCCTTTGTAGTCTCCCCAGGTGTATTGTCTCCAATAGTTTTTCTTTCTATTCTTCAGCAGAGCTTTCCTTGCTACCTCTATTATTTATTTGAACTGTTTCTGGTCAAATATATTGGTCCAGATAAGGGAATTACTTCATGCCTCAAACCCTAAAGTAGTAATAACAAAGGAGTACAGGAGAGGGAAATCAATCTTTTCCCTTACTCATCATATCTACTAACTTTTCTCCAGGTCATATTTTCTTTGTAGACATAGCCCTATATTGGAGTAACTGCCAGGAAAAAAAAAAAAAAAAAAAAAAGACGGAAAAATCCCATGAATTGAAAAATCCAAACAGAACAACACACAAAACCTTCTTGTTACTGATAAAAATGTCTCTGACTATATGGCATGTGTCTGCCTAAACAATACAAATATAGGTAGTAGCACAAGAGTGAGAAAGCAAAATGTGGCAGCAGCTGTATCTTGCACTGAAGTAACCAGGGGTCACATCACCTACCTTTCCTACAGTCATTCCCATAGCAGTAGGCCTGGCTTGTCTAATCTGGCAGCTATCCTTAAGTGTGAAAGGATGCAAGGACAGAGAGGAGAAACTTGCTAAGAAAACACATACCTTAATTGTGCTAGAACAGAAAGTAAAGGAGTTTTTATGAAAAAGCCTCTTATTATCTCTGCATCAGGTACAAAAAGTGACCTGGAGCACTTGGTGTTAGAAATATTTTCCACTGTTAGCAAAAGCAAAGCAAACAGCAGCACAGAAGTCAGGCTGAGGATGTGCATTGGCAGTATATGCAAATGCTCTAAAAAGAGGTTTCCATTTATTTATATATGCTGCCATCAGTGGGGTGGGAATTGAAACTAATAAGATATCAGTTGTTGAGTTGTTTTCTGGATAAATGAAAAGCATCAAGTGTAGGAACTTGTTAATATGTATATATTAGTGTTATATAGATGGGGTAATTTTAAATTGGTTTTAGGTCTTGAATTCTAGAAGGTGATTTGCCGCTGAAGACTCTTGCTCTGCTCTCTGATGAATTGCCATGCTAAATGAATCTCTGTTTATTGAGATGTTTTAATTTCTGTACTAGACTATGAGGTGTTTCTTTTCTAGGTACTTGAAAGCTTTTTCTCTAAGGAAGAGTGTCCATTACTCAGGTTAGCTCTCCCATTTCTGGCATCATTTTCTTAATCTGAGAACAAGTCTTGAATTTTCAGGACAGAAAAAAAGAAGGATTGATGCAGCTCAAGCAAGACAAGAAGGAATTAAAGCTTGGCTGCTTTGAAAGATAGATGCCTCTCAGCAGGAGCTCAGAGAAGAATTGCCTGTAAGAATAGAAAGTGGGGACAGGTTGCTGGGAAACGGATTAATGAGCTGGAAGATAAATTGAGAGGAGAAATTAAACAGCAGATAGACCCTGCTTTTGGTGTCACAAAGACTGATGTCCAGTTCCATATAAGAGAAGAAGCTGTGAGTAAAACTGCCACATTAAACCCTCATGCTCTGGTTTCCAGACCAAAATGTTTCTGTTATCCCCTCTGTTGGTGAGGCAGGCTGGGGTCTGGTGCCCTGCGTGTACCTACTGTTGCCTGCTCACAGGGCCCTCAAGAGCTGCTTGACTGCTTGGGCAGTGGCTCTGATATCATTACATGGGAGAAAGGCCAAACTGGGCCCTAAAATGAGAAGAGTTGCCAAGGGTGCTCTGTTGAATCATATTTGTGTGCATGGACCTTACTTCTCTTGAGCAGAGGAGAAACGCTAATGTTTTCTGATGTGTTTTTGAGGAGGGAAAAATGCTTTCTTGATTTAACAGTTTGTCTCTACAAATGAACAGAATACCTAAGTGATTGCCTTTGAAAACAGATTATTAAGATGCCTGATGTGCATTCATTGGTACAGAATCAATTTATCATCATTTTGCAGTCTACACATTTGCATCTAAGGCTGAGTCAGCCTTAGATCACTAGGGACACCTTCTACTGTCTCAAAAGTGCTTTGTGGTAGGATATTGGTGCATGTATGTCATTGTGAGTGAGCCAGTGATGGACCGTGTAAGCGAGAAGGAACATTTTGGATATGCGTGGGAGACCTGCTGCAGATTCTCACAAAAAAGAACATATCCCATTTGGAGAGACAACAGTGGAAAGAGTAGATTATGGAAATGGGTCATGCTCTGCAACAAAATGCAATGCCTGAGGTAGTATCCAAGAAGCGTCTAAGAGCTGGAAATGTAACTACACGGTTATGGATGAAGCTGCTCTGCTCATCCATTGGAGCAGAAAGCAAATACATCACTTTTCCAGAGCAAGTGAAGACAGGTGCAACAAGAACTGAAGGCAATTACAAGTTATACACTGTGTAAGACACTCTCCTATGCTAAGACCTTAGTGTTGAGTCCATTTCCCAAAATATAAATTGAATGAATTTTTTGGGTAAAATCTTGAAGGTCTGGATTATGCTTTCAGTTAACTTGATGCAAATTTAGCCTGATCCTGTTTAGTTTGGTAGAGTAACTTGGAATTTTTAATAAGGTATCTAAGCAAAGTCTGGCCTCAGTGGATTTTACAAGTTTGAATGCAGGAGGGAGCAGTGGTGTGAAATGATGCTCTTGTCAGAGCCTGAGAACAAGAATGTTAACAGGAAGGAGGTTGTCCTTCAAAGTTTATAAAATTTCATTAGATTGTGTTTTCTAAAATTCTGGCCTTTGAACCAAGCAAAGACTAACACAAAACTGAATTTTATAGGCAACCCATCTGAAAATAGGCTGAGATGATTGTGTACAGAGTAATCTTACTGGATTTTGACATAAATTAGATCACACTGATGTCACTGTTTCAGTGTCTAGCCACAGGAGGCTAGAGATGGAAATATTGTGAAAAGTCTGGGCAAGAGCTAAGTTGCCAAGTATTATTATATGGATCTAGTAGCCAAAGAAAAACAAAACAGAGGGAAGCAACACCTGAAGTATAGCATTTTTAGACAACATGAAATACTTTATTGCTCTGTTTGCACATCTAGGTGAAAGAAGGAGGGAAAGTATGAGGAATTAATTTTATATATTGGTCCTACATATATAGAAAGTAATTTTAGGTTTTTGTGATGCTTTACCACTTGTTGAAATCTGTAGATGAGCCCTGCTTATTTCCTAGTCCTGATGGTTGATTTACTACAGCAAAGGCAGCCAAAGGTGGCTGATGCAAAAATGATTGGCTTTGAAAATACAAAGGCAAAAACATCTTTGGTGTTTCAGCCCCCCCATCCTCGTTCTGGAATCCAGCAAAAGACTGGAGATAGCATCAACTTTTACAGGGTGCTTTCATTCTCATAATGTCTGCTAAGTTATGACAGTCATATGCCTCGTGAAGCATCTGGTTAATCTTTAATTCTGTAGTGAATAAATTCTCCTGCCTTTAGCACTGATGTGAAATAATAGATCTGACCTTTAATTTCAGACCCTGGTCTTGTGGGATAAAGTGAAGCATAAAGCTTTTTTCACAGCTCTGGGAGGTTCCCAGTTTAATATTGGCAGATGTACAGTAGGATCTCATGTCTCCTCATCACTGGCCAGTTTTAGGGATTTTAGTAGAGGTATTTAGAACAATAACAAGAGATGTCCTTTGCAAAAACTTTTATCTAAAATCCTGGTGAAACTTTTCAACAGAGGCTGCTTATAAAGTGTCTCAAAGCCTATTATTAGGGAGGTACCTGTCTGAAGTCTGGTAACTGCACCACTTGTTTCTCACTATATCATATGTGAAAGTGCAAAGAACCCCTCCTGCTCTTGAAATGTTTCCGGATTGTTTGGTGGTTGTTGTTGTTTTGATTTTTGTTTTGTTTTATTTTTTGTTTGTTTGTTTTGTTTTCCCCTATAGTCCCATGATTAATAAAATATTCACCTTGCATCAGATGTAAAAAAGAAGTTAACATGAATATAAATTTACGGACATAATTCAGAGTTCTAAGTTCTCAGATCACTTACTATGAAGATTAAATTCCCTCAGTGCCATACCAGGAGTATGGTATTAGGAATAGCTTTACTTGAAGTATGTAAGAGAAATGCTCAAAGGATGTACCACTGTTTTAGGATAGTAAGAGGAAACACTATAAAAGGAAGAAATATGGCCTACAAACTTGCTTTTGAGCCTGCAATTATCCCAGCAAGCTTCAAAAATGTGAGGCATTAAGAAATTTTTTTAAACATTTCAAACTGTAGAGAGTTTAAATATAAACTTGTGTCTCCATTGAACTGTGAGGCAAGAAAGGTTTGAGTCCTACTAATCTGTATAGATAGATTTTTTAAAATTTTCTCTTCACAGTGATTCACATTTTCACATTCTGTGTTTCACATTTTTACTGTTGTATAGCTTATTACCTGTTAAAAGTGCAGTCATGTTCAGTAACGCTGATACTAGTAATGTAAATCTCAAGTGTAACCTGATGTACTGATAAAATATCTTCATCTCTACATCTCTGCTGGTAAGAAGTCACATTGCAATTATGTCTGTGCCTTCTAGTGTTTGTGGAGGTTTCCTTTGCCTTCTGAAATACACTATTAGGCATCAAATTAAAGAAGAACTGACAGTGCCCAACCCTATTGGCTGTGTCCTCTGCGTTCCAGACACAGTGGTTATGGGGAAAGACCACTTCCTTTCATTTGTGCTTTTAGAGATAGCTTCCCTTATTTCATGTCACTAAATATACCCTTTAATGTCAATTAATATTACTGGGTTTTTTTTAGTTTGCTAGATATATAAAAATATAGCTACCATATAT
>VXBU01013112.1:1140679-1156211 GCA_013400315.1 Bombycilla garrulus | reverse complement strand
TCGAAGCATAGGGGAGCCAACAGAGAAGTCTCAAAATATTTTATTTCCTTTCATTTTCTTCTGTTTTAAAATGGCTGTTAAGTAGAGTTTTCAGTTTAACTTTCAGAAAATGTGGGAGAAGTGGAAATTTGTGAAGAAAATAAAACGTTAGAGGATTTCTTCCCTGAAAACCAGTTTTGGTATGTGTAATCCATGAGCATGGATTACATAATCCCCCAAACATCCATTATGAATGGCAGTTTAAAGACCACAGCTATAATTTAGTAAGAAACATTGGTATTTCCCATTAATTTGAATGTAATGTCAAAAGAGTTTCTATCAGTTGGAATATTGGTAAGGCTTTGATAATTGATTAATTTCTTTTCAGTTACACTTATTATCATTTATGGTCATCCCCATTCATTTGACTGCCAAAACTGTGCGAAATGCAGTTTTTAAAATGCCTTGAAGTCTGTAATATGTCTGTCCTTTTCAGAAGTCTAAATGAGATTCTTCATTAGTTTCAATAATAGGAATCAGGTTTCAATAGAAATCAGATTGATGCAAAAATTGGTTTGCTTTAAGGGTAATTTCTACTTTCTTTTAAGTAGCACATATCATGGGCTGTAAATTATTTTTCATACTTCTCTCTCATTAGAAACCTCACATTGTTTGGAGAGAGAAGCTGTAATCATTGTGTGGTTGGAAGACCGGAGTTCTGCTTTTCAGCTCTTAGAAAAATTTCTGTCTGAAGTGACTAATTTGTCACCTATGATGACATTTCAACTTTGTCATATTCAACAGTTTCAATTAATATTGTTCATTCTATTTGTATTTCTTTTCAAGAAAGGAAGGATAACTATGGGATGCATAAATTACGAGCTAAAAGCAAAGAACCACGAAAACAGCTGTAGAGTGTAAGGGGAGGACTGGGGCGGACATTTAGAATTTTGGGTCCTTTTAAAAATATATTAACAGGTTACTGATTTCTGACTTTATAGTTTCTGAATGCAAAAATTGTTCTCTACAGAAGTCTCTTTGCCTTAATCTAATTTGAACGTGGGTTAGAGTCACAACACTCACGTTTCAAATGAATACATAAATTGAACTAAAATCATATATGTCTTTTAAACAATGAAAATATAAGTCGTGTTCACTCTGCCTTGGAGAGAAAAGTCCATGAAATGTGGGTGGTCAAAAGTCTGTGCAACAGACAAGAGTTCTAATTTATACAGGGGTCATGATTTTAAGGAATAAATGTTTATAATCCCAAATGGAAAAAGTTTTTAGAAAATAATTTCACTGTCATGGGATTGTCACTCAGAGAGGAATTACTTTCTTATGGATATCTCTTCAGTTATAGTTCAGTTAAATATGTGTGTGTACACTAGTAATAATTTAACAAATTCCTTCCTTCACTCTCATGAAGAAAGGCTTTAATTTGTCAGTGAACTCTCTGTGTGTTTTCCCACCTCCATTGTTTCTTCCAGATGTCCGCTATAGATGCCATAAAATGATAAAAGGATTAAGGTTTTAAGCCATCTGTTGATGTAAGTCTTGCTAGAATTAGAAGTTCTAATTACACATCTCAGTGTAGCACATATTTTCAAGGCTCCCTTTATTCCATTTTCAATGTTCTCCTTGTAGGATCTTTTAGGACATAGTTTTGCTCTTTTATGCATTTGAGAGATCAAGTATGAATTCAATACCTTGGTTATTTGGCAGCCAAATATATAGTATTTTCACTGAAATTTCCTTACAAATAGTGGAGCATTTCTGCTATCCTTTTAATTTTAATTGTGAAGCACATTTATTTATTTATTTATTTATTTTATATTTTAGATTCATTAAGAGCATTTTAGGTAATCTGTCTTTTACTAAAACATCTAAGGTTCTGACTTTTTAACTGCACCCCTTTAAAGATCTCAGCATGATTCACTGCAAGGTCCGTAGAGCTTGTGCAATACAGTGTGATGGAAATGAAATGAGATTTAAGCTTCTTACACTCCACTTTGTACAGTTGCTTTAATAAGCCAAATTCTCTCAGTGTAACTGAATCAGGCAGCTCACAAGTGGCTGAGAATTGTAATTGTAAAATTATCCAATCCTTCAAAGTGGATCTTCATTGCAACAGCTTCCGAGAGGAAAAGTTCCTGTGGATGGACTCTGAAGAGTTTGTGAATGTGTACCATGTTCCCATGGCTCACTGTCAGCACCCAGGCACAGCTCCCACCTGGCTTTCAGAATGGTAAAATATCTCCTGGTTGCGGTGGTGTAGAAAGACATTGCAGGCACAGGAGGTTTCTAAACATGAAACGTTTCAAGTTATTCAAGGCCATGTTTTCATTTTTTTTTTTACTCCAGCTAATTAATTTAAATAAGTTGGAATAAGTTGGCAATATTGGCCAAAACCTGCTGTTTTTGCAGAGGACTATTGCCCTAAGATACCCATTCATAATAAAAATGGGGTTGACCTGCATGAAATACAACTGCAGCTGGAATTTCTAAAGTTAAGAATAATGTTGTGGGTAAAACCTAGATACAGAGGAGTTTCTGGAGGATCTTTACAAAAGAAATAACTGATAGTTTTTCCGTGCTTTGCTACAGCCAGTGCTCCATGTCATGACAGTTGCTGTATTCTGTACCTTGGCTCCATCTGACTTTTTCTTAAAACTGATAAAGTCCTAACCTGAAGCACCTGAATTCAATCAACAATGAATTTTCATCCCTTCTTTTAAAATTCAAGTGAAACCATTATCCTGTTAGACACATGAAATTCTTCCCACCTTCTTTTAATAAAGAACTTCAGCCAGTTTTATTTTTTTTTTTTTTTTTGAAGGCTGACTTTTTCTTACCTAAGTTGTTCTCGTCTGTTCAGTATCTTTTTCTACCCTTAGGATTTCAATCAGAAGCCTATATTTTCATTTTCAGCTTCAGAATATCATTAATTCCGAAGGACATAGGATATCTCATCACTGTAATTAGGAAAACTGGGTTTGGGGCTGGGATTTACAGGTAGCCCCAGGTGACTGTTAAAAACAATACACAGCTTTTGTAATCTCTTTCCTTTGGGAAGGGGAAGAAAAGTTTAAAGCACCCCTGCTCAACTCTTCAAGAGTAAGTCACTTCAGGAGTTTCTCTAGACTTTACACCCAAAAAGGAGGGCGTAGACCTGCACGGGGTCTGTTAATAGTATGAGTTTAATATGACGCTGAAATATCAGAAAACGTGTTTTAGAAAACCATATTGGAAATAGGAATGACTTTTTAATTTGTGCATTTTTGCAGTTTCTAGCTCAGCTAATTCTGTGCCCCACACCGTTTGTTCCTCGAGCTCCCTTTTGTAGCTGGAGAATTTGTGTGCCTTCATCAGCAGTAAACTGGGATAGGGCTGGGAATCTGTTTTCTTGGCCTCAAGTTTGCTTTTCTTTGGAATAACTCTACTTTTTAAGGATTTGCACATGATCTGATCTATTTCAGTAAATTGGAAAATCACTAGCAAGGGCATTGACCACATCCTCTGTCTCATAATAAATCTGGAGGTTAACAAACTCTAAGCAGCCCTTCTTTTCAAAATGTGTCTTTATTCTTTGCTCAGGATGTCCTGATTTTGTCCAAGAAAGAACAGAACAACTGCTGCTGTGATCAAGGCAAGGGTCCTGCCAGCCCAGTTTCCTTTCTTCAGGAAAGAGCAGTACCTTACAGAGAAATAGAAAAGATGTGACATTGAAAAGAATCTTTA
The DNA here is from genome assembly GCA_013400315.1 of Bombycilla garrulus. Taxonomy (NCBI): domain Eukaryota; kingdom Metazoa; phylum Chordata; class Aves; order Passeriformes; family Bombycillidae; genus Bombycilla; species Bombycilla garrulus. The sequence goes on along the minus strand of VXBU01013112.1, from coordinate 1,152,491 downwards.
GAATAGATTAATTTTTTGAATTTATTCTGGCCACTGATCCAACCAATATAATTCTCCCTTAGCAAATAATACTCTCATATATAAAATAGACTTTTTCTTGCTTTTAGCAGCCTTACACAGTCAATAGCTGTTTTATGTTCAAGTGGAATAGGTACTTACTAATTTTCTTGCTAGACTTATATGCATTTCTGTGTGAAATAGAAAATCTTGATAAAAATGCAAATATAGCACCCACACACTCCCCTGTTCATGGTTTTTAATTTATTAGGCCTGTGTACAATAAATCTTAATCTACTCTGTGTGCTACATACAGAAAATGTTCTCCAGCTGCTGAAAACAAGTGTAAATAATGTCAGAGAAAGCAGAAGCTGACATGGATTAAGTGACCTTTCTAATAAAAGGAGCAATAATTGTGAATTAAATTTTCAATTACCCAACATACCTATGGATCAATATTTACAGATGTGTCTTATGTTGAGACGATAAATACTGAGGGAAAGGACCTGTATACAAAAAGAGTTTCTTTTTAAGTATCTTCCTTCAGCCTCTGGGTTTTGGTTTTGTGGTTTTGTTTTTGTTTTTGGTTTTTTTTAACTGTAGTTTCTTGTATAAAATTGTCTTTCTGTCCCCCAGATTAGAACTTCTTTTCCTTGTTTTCATTTCTGTGGATGTGCCCTTGGCCTCTCCCTCCTGCTGCCCTCCGCAGTGCTCTCTCTTTTTCCCTGGATCTCTTCACTGGCAAAACTAATCTCATCCATTTATATGCTGCTCTCTGATGCTGTTTGCATTTCTGATTTTCTCACCTTATATTTCCTTAGCCTGCTCTTCATATTCAATAATTTATTTTTGGTTTTGTTTTTTTTATTTTTTTCTGGTCCAAACTTTGATCTCTTATTTATACCTGGAAGATTTTCCCCAGTCAGTGGGGAAATAAGCTCTCTTTGTATATACCCTTTTCTGAGAATTCATCTCCTATGTGTGATTGATACTGATAGGTCATATAAATGATTTTAGGTCTTCTTAAAATGATTTACAGTTTAAGATAAAGTTGTCTTCAGCTCTGCAGTGTCTTCTGTGTCTGTCTTGCGTGTGATTATAGCTGCCTTGGGGCAGGATTCCTGTCTTTTCTTTTGCATGCAGCTCTGAGCGTGTTCCTGTCACTGAACGAGTCACGTTATTATTGACTTATAGATGCGGTGTTTCACTTCTCTTAATTTGAACCTTTGTGAAACATGACTCCCTTTTTAACCATTTAAAACCTACCTTACAGCTACTTTTATTCTCAGCCAATGAAAACAAACAGGATATTTTCTCAGCAGAAGCATCTTAGTAAAATGTACTGTTGGCATGACTCCTAAATCTTGATTTAGAAGATTTTAGAACAGACATTTTGAATGATTTATAAATGAAATGCAGAGACTGATGTGTTATGTTTGCTTCAGAGATTGACTGACATGTAATCTAAAATTTCTTTACAGTTGTGTAGTTACTACTTTTGACTTTAATGGAAAATTCAAGTCTCCACTATCAATTTGATTAATGGGGTAATACAACTTGTGACATTAAAAAAAGTTAAATGTTGATAAAGATAGGAGTTTCCTAGTTGAAAGTATACTCCAGTTGTTGCTGAAAAGTTATGAAGTCTGGTCATTTGAAAATGTTAGCATGATTTTTAATGTTAGAACTTTGAATAATACTTGTCATCTGAATATTTGTGCCATTCTTCATGCCATAAGACTTTATTCTGAAATCTTAATCTCTGCAGGGATGAAAAGCTTTGTCACATAAACTAATTGGTTCTGAAGAAAGGAAAAGAGCATAAACTGACACATGAATAAGCAGAAATGCCACTCTTTGAAATCCACTAAGTAGAAAAATTCTCAAAAGTTATATCTACAACAAAACCATGCAAAAAAGTGTGTTGGCATTTTTAACATTTGATTTTCTTTTTGTGTGATATTTCAATATGTAACATTTTGATTATTTTTGACAAGTGTGGCAACACAAAATATTGTCCCATTTATAATCAAGCACACCATTTTCTGTACAGGTAAAGTAAGAGACTGCAATTACAGAGGGAGAGAGTAATGGCCATGTGTAATTAATAAATTTAATTTTTTTTGGTTGTGTAATAGAGTAGAACTATAATCTGAAAAATAGTTTTGTTAGCTGTGAAAACAATGTTGATTCCCACATGCCAAGTCAATGCCTGTTAGTTAATGTTTCTTGGTATACATTGACATGAAGTTCTTTGTGGAGAGAGAGTCCTCTCTGCCAGTGTGTAGGTGAGTGCAAGTATTATGTGTGTGTGTCTGTGTGCAACTCTGATTTTGTATTCTCATTGAGTCAAGAGGAGTTTTTTTTTCGAAAAACCAAAGTTTTACCCCATTTACAGCTGAAAAGCTGGAGAATTAAGAAATTTGGGACTACAGAACTAGTGACAGAACTAGGAGCTGCTGAACCCAGAACTTTCCTCCACAGCAGGAGCAGGATTGCTGTTGTTCTTCCAGGTCTCCACTAGTAGAAGACTAATTTTGTCCATGAGACACAGTACAGGGTTAAGATTCATATCAAAAAATACTTCAGCTTCTAGGAAGCACCATTGTTCTGCCATCTTGCCATCACGTTCTTCAAGGACTTGATTAATCTAAGCCTGTCTTTAAGACTGGTATTCCTTAAAGATTTTTTGGTTTTAATTACCCTTGTTTAGGGATGATTGGCTTGTTGTTTCAGTAATCATGTAAATTCTTAATGGAAAAGAAGGAGCCTCAAATGGCATAGATTATGTGTTTTATCATCCAATTTCTTCAAATAAATTGACAGTTTCAGACGCTTAAATACTTACAGCCCTACTGTCAATTAAGACTGTGAGCAGGCCCAAAGGGATTGATGACTATTTTTGAATAATAAGATATTGCACAGAATGAATGGAAACAGCAAATGTAAGCCCTATACTGTTATTAAAATTTTGATGCAGCAGAGGCATAGAAAGTTGTGGCTAAAAAAAGGGCTTTGAGAGAAAAGGAGGATAGGAACAACTGTGAATGAAGTTTTAAAAGGAGAAAAAACATGACCTGAAAATAGAGTAGATTTAACATATATCTTGCAGAATGAAAATTTCATCTCTCCCCCTCTCCCCATTGGTATTTTGCTCGCATGTTTTTAGAAATAAGCAGTGACAAGTTATCACTTTACACTAATTAACATTTTCTCTATAGAAGACTTTAAAGTTTCTGCATTTTTGAAGAAAACTAAATTGCATGGTAAAATATTAAAATGGTGTTTTTAAAATTCTGTCATCGTCTTCTGCTTGTGACAAATGAGAACCCATTTGCTCCTGTATTTTTACTCATTGGCTGTCATTTCCCAGGCCTGGAAAACTCAGAGAGCTTTAATGCGATGTTTTGAATATGGCCGAAAATCCAAAATATTTTCCAAGGTTGAAGCAAAGATATTGCATTCATTTAACTGATGTATTTTTTCTGTCTGTACAATCACAATTTAATGACCCATGAGGTGTATTCCCATCTTCTTGGTCCTGTATAAGAATTTCTCTGAAACCACTGAGTCTGGTACCTGTCCCCAGACAAAATCCATTCTTCAGAGAAGCTGTCAGTGAACTGACTGATGCCATGTGTATGTTCATTTCCACATGCTCTATGTACTTATGCCTTGAAATACAAAAGTTTTCTTCATTATATAGATAAAATCAGAAGCAGAGATATGTGGAAATATATTGCTTTTCTTGGTATATATTATTCTAGTATAATGAATCTTTATTTTTGAGTTCACTGTACTAGCAGCTAGTGATAAAAAAAGCAAAAAGTAAAGTTGAGCACAAATATGTTTTAACATAGCGGTGAATCAGGTTTTACTATTGTATCTTTGTATCTAAATGATTTCTTCTTCCTATTTCTATTCTTGATGTTCTGCATTTTAATGTCCAGATGAACCAGTTTTATGGTTGAGAGGTTATTTTCTAAAGCAAATGATGAATGTAGCTTTACACAAGAATTTTAATGCAACAGATGCATTCACTTACAGAATAACATCAAAGACTCTTTGACAGAAAATGAAAATATATTAGTTTGTCATTAAAGGAATTTTGAATTTCTTACTAACTTAGATAGATGCACCTAAATATATTTTTGACATCTCATTAGTTACGTTGATTCCAATGGAGTTTTACATTGTTAAACATGATAAAACATAACATTAAGACCCTTGACTGGGAAATACCATACAGAAGAAACTGAAATTGATTTGGTTTCTGTTTTTTTTTTTCACTTTTATTTTACATATGGTCCCCAAGAATCAGAGAATTTGAGTGTTGATTTTAAAGCGATGGTGTGTTAACAAGGATGATAGTACCAAATCTTTGTCTGACAGACAAGAAATAATAAGATAAATAGAGCACTTTTCGCAGGAAAATAGACCAGTGGAAATCATTTACCTGTCCCAGAACCCCATTTATTCACATACTGTGTTTTTGAACTTATGAATTTGACTAACATTTATTTTAACCTCACCTATTACTGTGTTCTTGAAACAGTTTTACATCTATGCTGATGATTTTGACTTGCACCCTTCCATAAGTGTCTCTGTCTACCCAGTAGTTTAATCAGAAGGATCAAAGAAGAATTAGGTATTCTTGGGGTCTCCTTGCAAAAGATGTTCACGATTTATTCTGAGACTGGAACATTCAAATATTTCATGCCAATTTCTGTTTTTAAATATAGAGGGCTACAGTTTGAACTGTTCTATGTGAATATATGAGCACATTGACAGTATGTGGCTATTAATATTTTACATTTTAGCCTTTTGCCAAAGGTAAATAGAATAGGTCCAGCTCCAGACAATGCTGCTTGTACTTCTAAAAATACTCTGTTGTTCATCTGATGATTAGATATTCCTAGGTTCTTTTTTTGTTTTAAGTCACAAGACACCCAATATCCATTCCTTAATAATTGCTGGTAATGTTGTCCCCTGAAAATATTTTCCCTCATTCATAAAAATCAGTTAGGGAAGAGGTTGGTGCATGCTCTCTTTCCTAGGCTGCCCATACCACTGGGGATGATTGCTTGAACATAGTTTCCTGAAGAGCTGGCAGGCTGGTGGCTGATGGATGTTATCTCCTGAGAGCTGGCTTTCTTCAGGGACAACTCAGAGCAATCAAAGTTTAGGGCTTCAGGAACACATTGCACAAGTGCATCTGTACTTCTTGTTTTTTGAGAGGGAGATCACTACAGGACACATTGGATGGACATCATACCTGTCTTCAAACTGGTCAAAGATGGATTGGAAAGTCCACCTCAATCCTGATCATACTGCTGGGAAGAATCCCTTGGGTCTGCCCCACATCCCTGACCTGGGGCCTTTGACAGGGCTGCTTCTTGCCTTTTATAAGCCGTCCCTTTGTGATGCATGAGCCAAGTGTCATGAAGCTGATACTTATCCAGGTCCTTCGTGAGTGTTACTGCCTGCCTTCCCATACTCCCATTTCTAGGAGGATTTTCATTTGCTCACTGTCACAATACTCTAAGGTAATGTCATGCAAACACCTGAGCCAAGCTGGCTTCCTACAGGCAGGTGCATTTATTACAGGAACGAAACTCCCACACTGTCTGATTATTTGGGGTCTTGCCTTTTTGGGGAGTGTCCCAGTCCCCTTCTTTGCCTTAGATGATAATTAACTAACTGAAAAGATCTACTATCATGGTAGACTAGGGACTCTTTCAGAGGTGATAAAAACAATTACTGATGCTGACATTGAATTTTTTTTCCATATTTTCCATTTAAACCTTGAGAGATGTGGAATGCGGCTAAGGAGGAGTTTTGTGTGTGTATATACATTTTTCTTTTATCAAGAATATATGGGGGAAAAAAATTGCAGAAGATGGTGTTGAAATGTTTGATAGGATTCAGTCTTTCCAATGCAGACAAGACTGAATGCTGCTCCAAGTACATTGTTGAATCTTCCCAAGATGACATAATGTTCAACTAGTCTTACTCAGTATGTGTAAAATCAGAAAATGTGCAGAATTACTGAAATGTCCATTGCTGAAACAGAATGTAATTCCAGGGCATGAGTAAAATGCAGATCAGTCCAAACTTTGTAGAAGTACTAAGTTTATTTTTATTCCTATATAGTTAACCCTCAGTATAGTTAACAATGTGTGCAGGAGCATGGATGCAATTCCCTATAATACAATTCAATGATTGTATAGCTGATGTTATCCATATCTATCTATCTATTTATCTATCTTTCTATCTATCTATCTATCTATCTATCTATCTATCTATCTATCTTTCTATCTATATAAATGTTTCTAGAAGCAAGAAAAATATAGAAATTTAAAATAGCTCAATCAACAAATTGGCCAAAAGAAAGAAATCAAGCAATGTAGAGGTACATAAGGATCTGGAAAGACAGGATGGACACCACTATAGCAGTGACAAGTTTATGCAAAAGAGATAATGAGCAGGAAGAAATGAGGCAGCTAAATGATAAGGTGGGGAAAAGTAGATGTGGAAAGACTGATGTAAAAAAAAAAAGTATGCTGTTTGGTAAGAGAGGAATTAAATGATGGTCTATGAAATTAGAGAGTAAAGAAAGATAAGATGAAGTGAAATTGGATTTAATGAGGTAGAAGAAAGGTGATTAGGGACAGAAAAAAACTAGAATTTAGTGATGAGAAAATCCTATTAAATTATCCAATAAATCTTCTTTCCACTCAAGCATTTCCCTTTCTCCTCCTTCTCTCCAGGATAATTTCCAGGATGGTTGTATCAATATCTAACCATAGAGTAAATGCCCTTTTTACCATCTCTCCATAGATCCAGGAAAATGATTTAAGTGTGCTCCTGGCATGTAGTCATAGTGTCCAGGCTTGCAGTCTGCACAGTGTGTTAGCTCTTCTCCAAGACCATGGTTAAGAAACTGGTGTCACTGGTACAGCTGGGTGGGTTTTGATGGGCATTATATCCATTCATTATATGGGATACTCTGTATGATGTAACCATCTTCCCCTTTTTTCATCATCTCCAGTGCATTAGTTAAATCTCTGGAATTTGTGCCATTTGCTTCATTTTAATATTGTTTAGCTCTCTATTACAGTTTATTTATATCCAAGTATGGCAGATAGGAGCAGCAATACACAGTGCTCATGTGTCATGGTTTAACCCAGGCAGCAGCCAAGTACCACACTGCTGATTTCTCTCACCTTCCACCTTCCCCTATCATGGAAGGATGGAGAGGACAATCAGGGAATAAAAACCAAACAAGTAAAACCTGTGGTTTAAGAGAAGAATAGCTTTATAATTGAAATAAAATCTAATTATAATAGTTATAATGAAAAGGGGCACCACAAAAAGAAAGAGATAAATAAATCCCACAAAGAACAAATACTGCACAGTGCAGTTGCTCACCACCTGCTGCCAGCTGCCCAGCGAGTCCCTCAGCAGTGACTGGCACCTCCCAGCCAACTCCCTGGTTATTTCTGAGCATGGGCTCTATGTGTGGAGCATCCCTTTGGGCCTTACAGGTTGGGTGTGCAGCTGTGCTCCCTCCTGGCTCCTTGTACAGCTCCTCACTGGCAGACATGAGCCACTGAGGAGTCATTGACGCAGAGTGAGCACAACTGAGCAACAGCCAAAACATCAGAGAGTTATCAACATGATTCTCACCCTAAATCCACACTGTGCTGTGCCAGCTTCTAAGGAGAAAATTAACACCACCCCAGCCAAAACCGGGACAATACAGCAGAAAGCTTTCCATTAATTTAACTGAATTATATTCAGATGGTAAAGTTCACATATTTTGGGCAGTTTCGCTGTTTTCCTTTTTTTTTTTTAATGGATAAAGATGAAATTACGCTTCATGCCTGCTAAGACAATCCATCAAAACAACAATTGCCACTATTGCATTCTCAATGTGTTACCTTTCTGCCTTGGTGTCGTGTCACTGGGACCATGTTTGGCATGAATTTGCTTATAGGTTAAAATTCTATCTGTTTGGATAGTAGGATGGAAGTGAGCAAAATTACTTACTTCCCACAAAAAGTGGTTTAACGAAACAAGGCCGGACAATTCACAGTTTGCTGTTCTGAAAAAGGGCTCCTTTCAAGTCAGTGAGCTAGTAGAGATGGAGGACTATTCTGAAAAAGCAAAACAACTAAAGTAAAGTAATTAAAAAGTACTTAAACTTGCATATAGAAAGCTTTCCTGTGCAATTATGGTAGATCTGATGCATCAAGTAAGCTTTAGTCTTTAACAGTGTGTTTTACAGAGTGGAAGGCAACTACATTGTTCAGGAGTTTTGGAGATCTGATGTTTTAGTGATGTTCTTTTAAGTTCTTTGCTTTTCCTGTTCTTAATTTTTTTGTTTTTCCCTTCCTTTGAAGACTATTTTACAGAAAAAAAGAAGAAATCCAGGAACTAAAGTAAATGCAGTTGTCATAAAAAAGCCCAAATTGGTTTAGTCAAATCATAAAGCTATGGGAAGTGTACTATTATGCTTTTTCTACCAACTGGGAATGCTAAGTGGAAATAAGTCTTCCACCTCTATGTCCTTCATAAGAAAACATTCTGAGTGCTGCAGTTTCACAAGTCTATTTGCTCAGTTTGAAGTACATTTCAAAACTGTTCTGGTCGATTAGATCAGCCTGATAGTTGCTCAGCAAAGTTCTTAATTTTTAGTGCTGTAAAGTTGCAAGGAAGTTTCCTTAAGTGGTAGTCCCCTTGACATGGAAGGTGCTAAAATCCAACCTGAGCAAGCTGCTTTCCTTTCTTGTAGTCTCTGGCTGATCACCCTGTCTCCATGAATTTGTGTTACTTACCCTTTGTCAGCTGAAGCTTCAACTGGCAGTATTTTAGTGAGATAGAATTGTTACCCTCTTTAGAGAGGAGAAGCAATATCCAAACAAAGCCTGTGTACCAAGATTTTGGAAATCTCTGCGAACATGAAAGTAAGAGCATTCCTAATGACTGTGAAAAAGAGAAAAATGCTGAGGTAATCACAAAATTTAATTAGCGAAATAAGTGTATACTTTTAGCTCTGTGCTGTATCTATTTCTTAAATATTTGCTAATAGCAGTAAAGACTCTGCATATTAATCCTAAAACCTCTCTTTCCGGGGTGGATGATGCACACAGCTGTTTTTCCAGCCGCATGGGTACAGTCTGTGTTGTAGTGATGGACCAAACACCCATTCTTGCATCAGTCTCTGAGCAGGTTCCTGCTATGTGCACCAGAGTCAAATTGTTTGTGAAGTGAAATTTGAAAGGAAGACAGCATGAAAGAATTTCATAAGGAATATGAAATAAAACAAGATAGCTGTTGAAAGCTACAGGAAGCTTGAACTGGCAAGAAGAGAGGAAGTATTCTAAATTTATAATGAAAATCAATTATGCATTCATTGCATTTGAAGAGGTCAGACGATGAATTTAAATAGTACATGAGAATGAAGGCCATCCTTTCTATAAAAGGCAGTACAACAGGGTGATAAGAGGAGAGGCAAAGAAGTAAAAGAAGCAAATGGGGAAAATTGCAAGACAGAGGCCGTAAGGAACAAGAACATTTAATCAAATAGATCTGCTTAGTGATTAAATTGATTCATGATTTTCAGACAATTCAAAATATTGATAGTTTATTAGCCATAAAACTATACTGAAAAAATGCTTAAAGCTGTTGATAAAGTTAATAAAATAAGAAAGTTCAAAGTGGATTCTCTCCATCTTGCAACAACCTTTAAAACTTATACAGAGTGGAGTAATTTTGTTTTTTATAATTTTGTTTCCTTTCTTACATACCTTACATATCGCATGGATATATGCTTCTTCTTCTTTAGGAGGGAAGTCTAATTTTTTTTTGTTGTTTTTTTTTGCTATCTCCTGTCGCATCTCTAGTGTTTCTACTACCCCGTTTCATTTGTGAATGTAGTATCCAAGCAAAGGGATTCATCACAAGCCTGAGTAAATACCGTATGGGATAACTGGCTGTAGGGCTAAAGCAGAGTTTGTTGCTCCACTTTCTGGGTTACTGGAGCAGAGAGTTATTCTTAGCAGAGATTGACTATACTGAATAACACAGGCAGGAATTCAGCAGAACCTTTCTGCTTAGCACTGTTTAATACATGTATTCTGGCATGTATGAAGATACCACGTTGCTCAGCCATATTTCTGTTAGAAATATTGGAGCTGGGGACCCTATAATTTTCAGATGAACTTGGACAATATTTATATTGATAGCTAAACACTGCTGTCAGACCTAATGGTTTTGTTTGAGCAAGGTATTGCTATGGAGCTTAAGCATACATAAATAGTTTGTATTTCAGAGTGTGACTGGGAAGTCAGAAACATGCCCTGGTTTTTCTGGCAAAGGCATACCTTTAATCATGGAAATTCCAGGTGAAATGAGTCCTTAAAGAGTTTAATTTCTATGGCCCTGAGCAGTTAATGGCAAATGAAATCAGACAGGCTTGGTGGCTAAGAAGGGTGAAAAAAAGTTGGAACAGAAAATAGTAAATTGCCATCTGAGTTGTTATATAACAACACATAGAGAAGTAAAGAGTTTTTTCCCATGGGGTGGTTTCATGTACCTTGTTGTCCACGGGTTGCAAGGTTACCAGAGCAGGAAAGTGTGCTGGATAATTCCCTTATGGCTGTTGTTATGGTTCACTGGTTTTAATAGTACCCCTGGCTTTACTTGGGGGAATTCTCCAGGCAAGCTCCTAAAGCATTGCATGGAACCTAAGCTTTATTGTTTTTATTTTTTATCACGGACATGTTCTTCATTTACTTACCATCTGCACTGAAAATGGCACCATAATTCCTCTAGCCACAATTAGATAACCACAGTTAGGTTTAATCAATACTTATTCTTCTGTAGAATATTATACTGACATTGTGGAGTATATCTCTCTGTCCTGACAAATACAATTACCACTGGAACAGCAACCTAAAGTCCCCCTAATTAATGTAATTGCTTATTTCCAATTAAATATTTAACACATGTGTGCTGTCCTCATAATTTAGGATCCTAGAAGTTCAGTGTGAGTATCTATTAATGGCTAGTTATTGCACTGTGTTTGGTGAAAATCCTAACAATGTTGGTGATGGGCTTGTAGTGCATAGGATTTTTGACGCCTTTTAAGGTGTGTTGGGTTTTGATGTTGTATTTCCTTTTCCCTTGTGTTTTCCTTATTCTTCACCCTAGAAATGAGTGTAGTTTGTATGATGATTTTATGATATTTCTTCTTACCCTCACCAAAGTGCCTGGGGTTGCTGTGCATTTGCCCCATGAACAAAGTTCAATGCACTGAGTAACCAAATGGAGAGAATACTTTCTTCTCCATGAAATTAACAAATATTAGATAGTTCTGGGAAAAGCTTGTAGGTGGCCATGAGAAAGACACACTAACAAGAATATGGTGGGCTATCAGCAGTCCAGATCAAGCAGAAGTTTGTTTCTTAGAGGAGCAATAGATAAAACAGGACAATCATCTCCTGTTTCCAAATTACCATTATAACGATCTCCTTGGCTTTTATTCAGTTCCAGTCATGACTTAAATTTTGCTTTAAATTTAAAATTAAAATTTTATGCTTTTAATATTTCTTTGGAGTATTAAAATGTTTCAATATAATTTATCTTATTCTAATACCTCTGTCCTGAACCAAAAGTAGATTTTTTTTTCTTTTAAAAAAGGCACAGCAGGGAAAAATCCTTCCCTGCTAGGATCCAGTTAAATTTTCCTCATCAGTTAGGTTGACAGCAGGTTTAGCACATTTATTAATTATGATTGCAATTTGTTAAA
>VXBU01013112.1:1083185-1140657 GCA_013400315.1 Bombycilla garrulus | reverse complement strand
CTTTAGGAGGCCTACCTAGGTTGTAAATAAATAAAAACCTTTGAAAAATTCTTCAAGGCAAGACCTAAGCAAAGAAAAAGAAGAGAATCTACTTTGACAAAATTCCATATAAGTGGAGAGTATCTTCTTTTGAAAAATTATTTCCGATAAGTCAGCAGTATGTTAATGGTTTTCAAGTGTATATAAGTGTGTATATATATATATATATATATATACACAGACATATACATATATATATATATATTTTTTTTGCTTGCTAGAAGTTTGTCAAAACAAAATGTGTCCTAATTTGTATATGAATCTCCTTGTGAACATCTATCTTCAGGACCTGCAATTGTTCCCTCCTCTTTCTTGTGAGTCTGATTGTATTTCTGGCTGTGGGGCACCTTATTTTTATCTACTGCTCAGCAGATAAAATTCTGCAACAACAGTGATTGCTGTGCGTTGTAGGTTGGCACATGCTCCTCTTCTTTTTCAAGAGTGGATGCTTGCCAGGTCCTTAAAGGGATCTCTGGATGTCATCAATCTAGTCAAACTCCCTACTCAAGAAATGCAACCACCTTCTTCAAAATTACTATCCAGCAAAATTAACCAAAAGGGAAGGGTAATTTTCAGACATTGTTTTCCATGTGGCATTTTCTGTTCAAGACTTCTGTTCATTTTTCTGTTCAAGACTTCTTCTTGAACAGAACCCAAATACTAATCCTGGGGGCACAGTTGTCGTAAATTACTACAAGAGCTACTCTTTGTGTGCCAACAGATACAGGAGATTTAGATGATTATCAGCTGTCATGGTCAACTACTGTATTTAGAAAATCTAAACTGTTTTGTGTTAGAGGCAGGCAGTGTGTCAGTTTAGCTGGGTAGCAATAAGATTATTGATTTCAGATTTTGAGAGGCTTGTTAAATATATTGTGAAGGCCAGTGTTCATTCATTTATTTTTTTATGAATGGCCGTCAACCCTGAAACCTGCAAAGTTGAGTGTACAGTAGTGACATGAATAAACTTTTTGTTACTGTCTTCAAAAGAAGCAAATAGATGTTTATAACAAACAAAGTCATATTTCCTGTGCTGACCTCGCTCGTGTCTCCCTATTTACCAACATTTAGGATTTTCATGATTTCCAGTTTTCTATACCTTATCCTGTGAACAGGGTTGTAACCACTTCCTTCATTGTTACAAAACCAGTATGAGCACTTGTGTCTTCTCTCATTTGGGATCAGTATTTCTGGGTTTTTTTATGTGGTAGGGATTTGCATTCAATAGTTTATGTGCTTCTGTCTGTTCCTGTACATTTGTCCATAAGAAGCAGAAAATAACATAATGCAATCAAATAATCTGCTCATCGCTGCCACTAGAACTTCAGAAATGAAAATGTTGTTCATAACTTGTCTGGATGACACTTTTTTGAGGATGTGTAAGAGCTCTTGTGCTGTGAACTGGACTCACCTCTTTGTTACAGTGATGATAAAAAGGGTTCCTTAGTTACATTTCTGGGGCAGTTCCAATGAAAATCAGGGATCTAGTCCAGCTACACACATTGTAAAACAGAGTTCAATTTGAGTCATTAACATGTTTTTCTTCAGATATAAGATTTGGTTTCACCAGTGCGCTGTTATAGTGGGTTGCTTTTGTAACTACATTTGTCGTTTGAAGTTGCAAATATAACAAAGAGGCACTTTTAAGGTAGGTCAGACCCACAGAAGTGTATGAGATAGGCAGGAGGAGGATACTGTGGACTGTGAGAGTGTCTGTGACCCAGAAAGTAGCACAGAAGTGCATTTACTCTGTGTGCTGATGACATACTCTCTTTGTTTTTTCAAGAACTCAGTTACTCATTTTCCCACTCTATTATGTTTGTTGGACAAATGCCACATAGTTCATGATCAGCAGAAAACTGAGGTCACACTATTAACATTTTTTGGCATTCACAGCTAGACATTTTCCCCCTTTTAGCAGAACACAACTTTGAAATAAATAAATTAAAAAACCTGAAAGCTAATTGTAGTACCCTGTAGGTCAATGAGTTGGTTTTCCAAAATTGGTGTTGTGTGAGAGTACCTGTTGGCAACTTTTCAGTCATTCTGAAAATCAAAGCATTTCCTTAGGTACATCACTGTAAATGCCACTGTCTGACTTAAGTGTTCTGTATTATTTGGCTGGATTTTTCCACTATTTTTAAGTGGCTTGTAGTGTCTTTTCCTTGACAAAGAAGTTAACAGCCAAAGAAAACAGAATTGAAAGACAGTCAGATTGTGGACATTTAATATCTGAGCAGTTCATCTTTGTACATCTGGGAAGTTGCTGCTTTTATCTGAAGGTCTGTGGGATCAGTTGAAAGGCTGATATTTATGTCACTCTTTTAAAGCCCTAAATGCTTTGAATGGCTTTGATTTTTCAGTAAGATGTATTCTCTTTCTGAATATTTCTATTGAAATTCCTGAAGGACCAGATGGTACAGGATTCACTTCATGATTGATTTTCAGTTTGAGCCTGGACATTATAACTTGCAATTTCAGTTCTGGTTTAGCTGTGACCATGTATAGCTTTATCCTACCTCCAATTTCTCCCTCTCAGCCTCTTCTTGCTTTCCCAGTAACTTGTACTGATTTGACGTGGGAAGGAGATTGTTCCACAGTTGGGTGGCTGCAGTTTTTATTTCAGGTGCGCAGGCCAGGTGTGACCCTTTCCAGCAATCAATGATTGTTCCTCTCTGTCACCAGCCCCACACATGGGTGGTGGTTCAGAGTGTGCCTCAGTCTGTACCAGGAGCTGCTCGCTTTCATTACCTTTCCTCTCATTATCCCTCAAAGCAGAAAAGCATCATTTCAGCTGCTGTTTGCCCCCGGGCTTCCGACAGTATGGCACAAGGAAGGTTTCGCAGGATTCATCTGAGGACAGCTGTATTTAATGAAGATCTCCTGAGGATTTTTGAACAACACTGTATTTAAATTTACCAAAATTTAGTCTTTACAAATGCTTTTGTGAACATTTCATAGCCATGCCCAAACTGTTCTCCGTGTTTTGTGCAGACAAGGAGAAATTATTTCAAAGGAAACATTGTATGCCATTCTGGATGACATCCTGCTGCTTTCCAACCATTTTTTTGTTTGCCTTTTTTCCCTCTCTGCTCCATCATATATTAATTCCGTCTCTTCCTCCTTCAGAGACAGATGGTGAGCTGGTGGTACTAATGAGCTCCCTGCTGCCCAGGGAAGGCGGATTGAAATGCTTTGTGTTCTGAGAACTAACAGGCTGAGCACCCTCACTGAGGATGTAACACAGTTGATGAAAGGTTTGATGCAAAAATACTGTAGCAGACTTTTTTTCACAGGCACCTGTGAACCATGTTTCCCCAAGAGAACAACTTCCCAAAACAGCCTTCCTAATAGTCCAATCCTTACTGTGTTTATTGGAGTATTGCTCTGAATGGTACAATAATCTCTCTCCTTTATGGAGATGGAGAGAGCATTAGGTTGTGGACACATGGCAATTGAATGCCCTGCTTCTCTGGCATGAGCACACTGAGAAATAAAAACAAAGAGCACCTGCTGTTCCTCGGAATGAGTCTTTGAACATTTTAAAAACTTTCTTGGCAGAAAGCCGTACTCTTCTAAGCTGACTTTAAAAGGAATGCAATTAATTATAGGAGCCACAGACCTCTAAGGTAACAAATGTAATTATCCAGGGATTCGTGATGGATTCTGTTATGTCTTGTTTAAAATGTAACAGGATTGTCAAGAGTGACTTGTACTGAGCATGCAATTAAAGACAGATCTAGTTGGCTGGGAAGTCTAATGGCTGTAGTCGTGTGACCAATTCAAGGCTGCCTACAAATTTTGGCATGGTAGTTTTGTGGCTTCAGCATGATCATTATGAGTATTTAATAACCTAATGAATTAAGATTCTGAGATCTTTTGCAATAGATTCATTAAATGTAGTCTCTCCAGCAGAGACCACAAGGATGGATCCCTTTCCCCACAGTCAGCCCTTGAACTTCAGTGAGACAGGACAGGATTTCTAATTGGATGAATGTGAAACATTCAGGTTTTTTTTTTTTTTTTTTTTTAAAACCAAATAAATACTAAAATCAGAGTATCTGTCTTTTTATATGAGATGTCTCCTTAAGAGAAACCATTTTGCAACTAAAATGGAGAACATTAAAAAAATCAAGGCTTTCTGTTAAATTACTACATAGAGATAGATCACATATGTTTAGGGGATGGATAGTAAATCTAGCTCTAACCTGAGCAACTATTATAGCTGATAAAGAGGTGTGTTATTCTTATCAGAGCAGGTGCTTTGATATCTGTTGATTCAGGATAGTACCCAGTCCACATTTAAGTTAATTACTGTATACTAGCAAGTAACAGATGTGCTACAGATGGCCAGGGTGATTAAAATAAAAAAGCTCATAAATAAAGATTTTACAGGTTTGGAAGCTAACAATAAATACACGAGTTAAAAAGGACTATATTAAAACTCAAATATTTTAGTAATTGAACTAAAACTTTATTTGTTTATTTCTTATCAGTCAGTTGCTTTGAATAGGATTAAAACAGAATATTGAGTTACACACTCGTTCCCATTTGACTTCTACTCTGCCAACAGTCACTCTGGAATAAAGTGTGTCTACTCTCTTCCTGGTTCTGTGCTTTCACCAGCTTTAAATAAAAGCATAAAATGAGGGTCAGTCTGAAAGTGGCTGGTGATCTCTTTCTTTTATTTTTTTTTTCTGAATGTACATTTACATTTATGGAAGTAAAGTTTTTTACAGACCTGTACTGATTTCATCAAGAATCCTTTTACTAACATTTCTAGTTGATGGCTGGAAATTCTATGATGAAGGGAAAGGGAGCCACACACAGACAAACAAACACCTATCTCAGAAAAAGTAATGTGGTCTTGTGGGCAGTGCAGGGTCAAGAAATTGAACCGAGGGTTCCCACTGGACAAGTGGATATATTGACAAAGGCTTTTACTTTGTTATTGTTTTACCCTTATTTTCATCCTAAGTCAAGCCTTAGAAATATGGAGTCTCAAAAATTTTACATGACAAGAAAATGGTTTCCTGCCCAGCTGTGAAGGGTGTCATTGTAAGGTGAGAAAGATTATGAAATGTAAGTAGAGGAAATGATGCTATTTTAGTATTATAAGTGTTTATGGATAGACTCACCCAAATTCCAAATTAATAATTAAAATTTATACCACCACATGCATATTTATGTGTGTGTAGATACATATATATGATATTTTATTTGCCAACAAGTGTTGATCTGAACATTGTTGTGTCATGTGAGAAGATTAGCACAAGATGCACTGCAGAAATATTTCCTTCTCACATGTATTAAATTTGCTTCATATTAATGCTTTCTATTGGTTTGGATTTTTGGATATGGTAGAATATTATCAAGTATAATTCAATACTGTTCAGGCATGTTTTAGGTCTGCTTTATCACAGACACACCCTTAAAGAATTAGGCAGGAAGAAATAATGTTGACTTTACCTGGATTTGCATTATGAAGCATCTCCTTAGAAATCACTTTTAAATTTCTGTCATTTCATATGGAAAAGTTCTTTCCTTCCATTTAACTGTGAGACAAATACCCCACCCCTCACTCAGATGTACAGGAGATGAAAGCCAAAGTATTTGGAATTGATTAAATTTTCTCATTTTAGCATATGCTGCTGGCACTGGGTAAATCTGCGAAATTCTCTCCCACTAAAGATAAATTCAGGGGAAGTGCCTTTTCAGTGCTGAATAAACTACCTGTGCTTTAAGCATGGAGAAGCTTGGTTATTTTGTAACCAATGAAATGTTGATATTGGAGGCTATTTCCTTTTGTTAAACAGTTGTGATACTACACTGGCTGTCATTGTTTAATTTGCTCTGCCAAAGTCTTCTGCAAGTTATTGTTTCCCAAGTTATAAGGATTCAGCTCTTCAGGTCTGTCTTCATATTAGTTTATTCTGTTTAGTTTTAGGATAAACTATACCTGTTCTCTTTTATTTTTACAAAATGTCTTCCTATTTCTTCTTTTACCCATTCTACAGGATTTAGACAAATTATTGTGAGTATAGTCAGCACAAGAAAAGTGATGTATTTGGAATGTGAGCAGTGGAAGTCTAGCACAAGTAGATACTCTGCTGCATCCAGATCATGTTCAAAAATGGCTTTGAAATGTCCAACAGTACAGTTATTTTGGCCAGGGGCACAAGGCTGTCATGCATATGAATCTGGAGTTCTCTGCAGTCTCAAATCTGAAATCTCCTGAATTTGAACTATAAGGGATTATACTTCTTACAAATGACAAGTCGATATAATCCACAATCAGATTTCTCCACCAAATATAGTTCTAGTCACAAGGCCTAGTAGTTAGTGTCTAAAAACAATATTTTATCCCCTTCTGCTGTAGTTTTAAATTTTTTTGATGGGTAGCATGCAAAGGACTACAGAAAATTACCTCCTTTACTGTTGTATACTGCATGTCACTTGTAAGTACAGTGCCAGACTTATGATATGAATTGTTACTACTCCAATGCTGAGCACTGAAGTTGATGGAAATCTGGCATGTAGAATGATGGGATTATCAGTGTGAGTTCAGTAAAAGGCATGTAAATTTTATTGCTTTAATCGGTCGCTTTCCATGAAACAATTTGAGTATCCAGTTCTTTATTTTTGTCCAAAGATTTTGATGGTCTCATGAAAAACAAACCAGTATCTAGGGATGGATAATTGAATGAAACTGCTACAGAGAAGGTGGAAAGCTGGTCTAAAGGCTTCCTCACAGTCAACTTCACTAGAAAAACAGAAAAGGGAGATGAAGGAGATTCTCTAGACAACTCTGTGTTTGGGGTCAATCAATTTTTATTACTGATCTGGTTGATGGACTAGACAGTGTATATATTAAATTTGTATATCTTGGAATCTGAAAAGTTTCTAAGCGTTGTTGGAAGACAAAACTGGAATTCAGTATGATGTTGGCAAACTGAGGAAATGATGGGAAAAACAGAGGAGATTAATTAATAGGTCTAAGGGCAAACTTCTGCACTTCAGCAGGAGTTGACAGCTTCACAGCTACTGATTAAGTGAAAATTTTACAGAAATAAAGCTTGAATTTTAAAATTAACCAAGAAATGAACTTCAGTACTGTCTTTGTGATGCAGAAAAGTCAAACCTCACACTGGAATATATGTACATCTTAATTTATGTGTAAAATACACAGGTAAGTCCTTCTGGTCAATTTGGCTTTCTAGGGCATCAGATGGGAGTGAGCCTGAAGAGCATCAGGGGTAAAGAAGGGTCTAACAATTGACCTGTGACAAAGACCAGAAGAATGTGGGGGGTTTATTTTAGAGAATAGCAGTCAGCGGGCAATATGTTAATCAAATACAATAAAAAAATACCAGCAAAGAGGATGCAGACTCTGAATGCATAATGCTAGATGGTGTCAGCAAAGAAAACACAAGTTAGAAAATAGGGAAAACTTTATAGTGATATACTGTTTGGATTATTTGCCTGAGAAAGTTTTAAAATCTTCATTGCTGGAGGTTAATAAATATACAAACAAACATCTGTTAGGGATAAAGTACAATTTATCCACTTTGGCAGTGATGGAAATGAAGCAAGCATCTTTTGAAATCCTGATGTCTGGATCTCTGTGGGTTTGTTTGTTTGTTTGCTTTGATTCTAACGGAAAATTACTATTATCAGAGAAGAAATTTTGGGCTTTAGGACTGCTTATGCTTTGTGTACTTAAAGCCTGAAAAATTTCCCACTTACAGGTAATATTGCTTAAATTTACATGATAAGAGTTAAGTTAGACAGATCAATACTGATATGTTGATTGATAATTATTTAATGTATCTATGGTAGGGTATAATCAGATGTTCTTATCCTTTCAGTATGTGGTAAATTGCGTCTTCCTTCTGAAAAGCTTCTTTTATGACCATGCCTGAAATGAACACTTTTATCTGCTCTGACATCTTGGTGGTAAATGAAACATATTGTTAGTATTTTGGCTTTTTAAAAAAGTGTCAGAGTTATTCTGATAACTCTTGTGACCACCTGAAAGTGGTAATTTGGAAAGCATATTAAGAGAGTTAATAGACTCTGATGCCTTGGGTTTTAGCTTTTAAGTTTTTTAGAGTCTCTGATGCTAGTATGTATCTCTGAAACTTCATATTAGGTGTTAGCAAGTTCTCTTCACAGCGTATAGACAAAACAGTCCCTTAGCTTAGAGAAGCAAGGAAAATCTTTATCCAAAAAGCATAAACAACGGTGAAGAGAAGGGGGCAAGCCAGGGGGCTTGAGATTTCGTGACCTGGAGCTATAATTGGATAATTGAACCCAATATGTAGATGAACCAAAACTTATAAAAATGTAAAAACTCATAACTGATCCATCTTGGATTCGACCTGGGTGTAGCCCTGGACAAGCTCTTCTGCTGCCTGAGGTGTATCCTTTTAAAGCCTTTAAATAAAAACCTCTTTTATTCCTTTTGCTCTCTCTAGTCTTTGTTCCAGATCAGCCTTTCCAGGCATCAGTTGCACTGCACATTGCCCTGTGTGGCATTAGGTGTTGTTACCAAATTCCACAGCAATGGTGCAATAGAGTAAATTTTGCCTCCATGCCTTCGGTCTCATTGCTACTCTATGCTATTCTACATGGCATGATACTGTTGTATAAAGTGGCATAAACTCAGATTGAAAAGTAGTGTGACATCTTTATCACAGAGGGGAATAGCCTAGAGCAGGAGCTGATGGGAGTTTGAGAGAGGCAAAGGATTCAGTTTCTTGTATCCCTGTAACTGCCTTTGCCAGGGTAGAGATGGGCATGGCAGAGCAGGCAGAGTGCCCTGGGGTGTTTGAGGGGGATGGGACTCCTGAAGGAATCCTTTCTAGAGGTGAGTTGTTCACCAGTAATCCAACAGTCAGCAGCTGTTCTGCCTGTCCCCAGGGTGTTTCATTTTTCATACAGAAAACATGGTTTTAATCCTGAGAGGTGCTTCTCTCAATGTGGATTGCAGCTATGCTGGAAATGTGTGTTTAGATCCACTGTTCAGTAATGGAAGTGATGGAAGTAATGGAAGGCTAAGAACTGAAACACTTCTGCTGAGTAGAAAGTTATTTTTGTAGTACTTACATACAAAAAATTCTATATTGTGTAGAAAAATTTAATATTTTTAGGCACTGTGGCAAGAAATTGGAATTTGACTGCTAACTATGACTTATGCTCAAATCAAGAAGATTCCTTTAGATTTTTCATGCTTTGCACAGGTTCTCTTTTCTGCCCTAATGCATTTTCAGTTTTCTTTGTTATCTGAAATATCTCTCAGATCTGGAAGAAGAAACAATTTCTACCAGGCTTGTTTGTTCCAAGTTGCAGCAGTACCTCATGGGTTTATGCTGTCAAATACAGAAAACAATTAGCCCTGTTAGCTCTCCTGGATTCTCATGAAAAGTTTATAGAATGGCTTGGGTTGGAAGGGACCTTAAAAATCATCTATTTACCAACCCTGTGCCATGGGCTGAGTTGTAAATGAATTTGGTCTTGTACACAGATGTCAGCTCCATAATAAAGGCAGAACGCTGGAATCAGATCCTTTCATTACTGGATTCAACATCCATTTTAAAAGAAAAGAAAATCCATTGATGTCTTTGCTATTAAGAGTAGCCCACTGTCATTCCTGGAGGATGTGAGCAGTGTCCATGGCAATACCTGCAGGGCCTTAGCTGGAGGTTGGTTTATATGACTGTTACTTGGTACAGCCTTTTCCACCTCCATACATTTTCAGACAAATATGACAGCTCACCAAATGCAGGTGAAGAAGAGGAGCTAAGAAATGTTTGTGATACTGACTGATGGCATTTCCAATTTTCTACAGTGAAATCAAATCTTTATGAAAGATGAAGTATTCCAAAACATATTAATCAAGTAATTTTAAGGTTAATACTGAAAGTGGGATGTTTCCTAGTAGCAAAACACTGCCAAAAAGGCAGAAGTGCAGACCAGCTAAAGAAGCACTTGTTCTATGAATAGAATTGTTTGGACAGCTGTGGTGATGGTTCTGCATTTCCATGCAGCAGAAATCACTTTTGTTTTACAGTTCTGTTCAGTCAAAATACCTCTTATACTTCTGTTCAGTTGCTGTTAGTTCCAAAGAGAAGAGCAGTGTGTCTGGGGAGTGCTTGGGCAAGAGAGCATTATTGAAGGCATATGCAGTACACAAAGAGTAACTGAGAGACTCGTTCAAGGGTACAAAGTTCTGTTACAAGTGGTTCATGAAGTGAACTACAAAACCTCTTGATCTGCTCCCCCTGCACATTCTGTTGAGATGGACTCAAGCTGGGGAGGAGAAACAGTGATTTTTTTATTATGGAAATAACTTTTGCTTTGGATGGTAACATGTTCTCAATTGAAATTATTTTTTTACCGTGTGGATAAGCAGATTTCAGGATGAAACTGTGCATTTATAAATGCTTGTCTGTAGTGAATGGCAGTAGGAAATTAACGTTTACATTATGAAGGACTCTTTAGAGAGTGAATTGTTAAGTTAGAAAGTGTTGTTCTGCATCAGCAGGGATAGTGGCAGAGAAATGGAAGGATAATGCTGGAATATTTACTTGTCTCTGGATGAACAAGTGGTTTTCCTCTTGAACATGAGGTGACCAGGAGCTCTGGCTCCTGTGAAAAACTTCCATGGCTGGGAAGGGCAGCTCTCATTAGATCTTGTCTTCTGCAAGTTCTGCCAAGCTCCTGGGTTTATTTAGGAGTCTCGGTGTGTCATATAAGCAGAATCAGCCCTGACAGTAATTGTTGCCATGTACTTCATGGCATGTAGACCCAATTCCATTTTTCATACCACTCTTTTTCTGAACCAACTGTTGTTCTCTAGGAGCAGACTGGATGCAGTGTAGGTCCTCTGCTTCTCTCTGCAGGTGTTTATTCTGAGGTTAGGAGCTGGCATTGGTTTGTTCTGTGGATGCAGTTTGATGGTCAGTATGGTAACATTACTCCCACAGTGAGGATCAGCTGACAAGCCAATACCATCATGGAATCAGTGAGGGTGCAACCCAGAGGATGATTGTGGCAGTTAATTTTCCCTCAGAAGTTTTCTCTGTATTTGAGTGTGTTTCAGGTTGCAGTTGAGTTTGGTTTCAAACAGGAAGCATATGGCAGCAGGCTGGGGAGCCAAGTCTTTTGCTGTGACAGAGGACATCAAAAAAGCCACATGCCTAATGGAATCTCTTGTTTTGCTTGAGTCAAGCAACAGAATATTGTTTTCTGTGAATTTTCCTCATATTTGAGAATTAATTTATTTCTGTCCTGTCTAGACATGTCTTTCGTTCATCTTCTACAAATGGACTTCAGCAAATGGCAGAAGGATTTTCCAAATCAATAGATTTTAACTATGCATTACAGAACTCTTGAGGATAGCAGTCAGAATTTATAATCATAAATGTTGAGGACAGAACTCTGATTCTCCAAGTCACAAGTCGATCAAGCAAAACTAAACTTACCTGAGCTCTGATAGGGCATAAGGAAACATTTTGTTTTTTGCCAAACAAGACACAAGTCAAGAATTACTTTACAAATATTCTGAAGCAAGTATTGTTGCTACTTTGCAAACAGTAATTTGTCTGAATAACATAATATAGTGTTCTGTGATATACTGATGTATTGAGATGAATTTAGTGTTCGTATACATAGAAATCACGGAGCTTAATTCCAAGTGATTCAACTGATTTACTTAGGTAGGTCCTTTTTAAAAGGGCTGTTAAAGGATGACCTTTTTCCTGACTCCTAGCATCTCTTCTATTCCTGTATACATCTTTGCAAGATATTTGCCCTTTCCAGAAAATGCAAATTGTCTCACCATTCTCAGTTTCACCTTTTTCAATTATAATGGAAACTAGGGTGGTGAGAGTGGCACGTGAGAGTGGCAAGTGAGGTCTGCAAGCCCATGGGCCAATGCTTCACAGCTGAGCTGTGGAACTGCATTGCAGTGTGTTGTTTTCAGTTGGCAGTGTATAGCGATATTTAAAATATTATGACAGAGATCCCCTTATTTAACATTTTTGGAACCAGTTGCCTGCAGACAGCATACCTGATATTTAAGGAATTTGTCTTTTTTCTGAGACAGAATAGTAAATTGACACCAAGTGTTCTTATGTTAAAAGAAAAGATAATAGAAAATTCCAAAGCAAATGTAAATAGGTCTTCTTAACTGTGTGCAAGGATGCCTGACATTGCTATCAGTACTGTTAGTGATACTGTACTGGCAATTTAGATTAAATCTGTGCCTAGCATGTCCAGTTCTCAAAGTAAGGACTAATGCATTTCTCTCTCCTTGCTGTGCTACACACTGAGTCTTGTGTAATGACTACCTAAAAATAAGAATGAAATGGGAAGAAAAAGTAGCAAAAAACAATGCTATTGTCATGAGGATAGCAAAGAAAAGATGGGTAGAAAAGAAAGATTTTATGCGCTATTAGTGATGTGATAAATATTTGCAATGCAGTTACTAAAGGTCAGCCATCTCCAAAGGCAAATTTTGCTTCCCTGATCACTTAGAAGTGATGGGGGAGAAGCTTGAGGGAACTAACAAGTAGGGGTAGGGTGGGCAGCAGAGGATAAGGGATCATGTTTCCCTCCTCAGTACCTTGAGTCTTCTAATGATGAAGTCACATAGATCTCTAGTAATTGTGTGCCCTGCAGTATTGCTTATTCACTTCAAGGCATGGAAGATGCCTCTCTCTTCCTAGTTCATTATACTCTGCCTTTGTGTATCTGCTGCTTGATGGATTGAGGAACAGCAGAACTAATTCCCTCCCACATTCTTCTCTGCCTTTTGACACATTTGCTAAAAAAGACAAGGTATTTTCCCCTCCAAATCTGTACCTAAAGATTTGAAGAGACAACTGTAAAGCATAAAACTAAAGCCTGGAAAATCTACCTACTATATGCATAACCCAAGCTGTATTTTCTTGAAGACATTTCATTGAAAATATAACATAAATGTTCTTCTTTTCTTTCATTTTATACTTGACAGTATCTGTGTAAAGATGTGAGAGCCTGAATGTGGTGTTACTTATTGTTGTTATTTAGTAAAGTCACAGAGCTGAAATGATAAATAATCCTCATAATAATAAGTAGGCATGACTCATGGATTACTCCTAAAGTATTTGTTCCATTAATCCAACTCTACTGTGTGGTTTGAAAGTAATTACATTTCGAATATCAGTGTGAATAACTTGAAGGTTTGGGATCACTTGAAGTTTCTTATCAATCATCAGCTAATACCCCTTACTTATAATTTGCATTATTAACAGAAAAAGTAACTCAAAGCTACTTCTTATTTTATTTTTTTTTTATAATTATTTACTACTTCCTTTGATTGTATGGTAATATCCTTCACCTTCACATACTTGAGTGTCTTAGAGGCTACAAGTATCAAGTTTGCTTGATTTTAATGCTTCATTGAGACAAATCCAGAAGTTTCTCTGACCTTTTGTAATATTTGAGAGAATATGAAGCATCTGAAGCCCAGTTCTGTTGAATGCATATTTATTTATGTGTGTGAAATATGCAAAAGATTAGGAGAATCTGAGGCAGATGCAAAAAACTATAACAAATAAATAATTATCAACTTTAAGTGCTAATCAAAATGCTATCCACACATAGCTACTGATAGCCCATATGTGGCCAATGCAAATAGGGACGTGATGTGACTGTTCCTTGTTAGGCTAGGTTAGTCAACTTCTGAAGGCACAGTACTGATATGGAGGACAATTTCTATGGGATTTAATGGGTCATCTGATTATCTTATTTTGTATTATTGTTACTAATTTCATGCAGTAAAAGAGATGAAATTCTGAGCAGGTAAATCAAAAGAGTGCAGTATATTCACACCCAGAATATTCTGACTTGGAAGAGGGCCGAAAGGATCAAGTTAAACTCTTAAGTGAATGGCCTGTAGAGGGGTTGAAGCCACAGCCTTGGCATCATTAGCTCTAAACTGGAACAAAAGATCACTTTTCCTTCTGAGACAGTTATGCAGCAATGCAAATATTTAGGAAACACAAAAGAAAATTATTGCCATATGTTATTTTTTCATGTTATAATGCTAATGGAGGAAGGAAAGTATTAGCACTGGAAAATATTTCCATCCTCTATCAAACTCCTTAAGTAAGTCTAGCTGTGTCATTTTTGTTACTCTGAAGTGCAGGAATGCTGGCTCCATGTTAGTGACAGAGGGAAAAATTCAGTTCTATACATTGTACATTGAGACTGCTTCTCAAACTTGCCCAGAGCTTGCTCAGTAAGAGATAAGAAAAAGCTTTTTAGATTCTGTAACTGTTTCTGGGAATTGTTTGCATCTGTCTTCATCTCATGTAATGAGGCCTATCTTGGTCTCAAAAAATAATGTTCCTCAGTCCAAAAAAAAAAGAAAAAACCCAAACCAATAAAAACCCACAGTGTAGTTTAAGAATGGTTTTACCTGTCTTTAACTATAAAGTGAAAGAATGAAATTTATCTATCTTTCTTAGAGTACTTACAGATGACCCTACTGTCCAAAGTAATTTACTGTTATTAGACCTTTTCAAACTTGAGATGTGCTGACGTCCTGTCTTTAATGCTTTTGTAAATTCTGAAGTAAACAGATTTCAAAGACATTTGGCTGTTTGTGTGAAGACAAGGTCAAAGAGTTGAATGACACATCCTCCTCGTACAATAAGACTACCTATCAATCAGTTTTACTAGCTAATTCTTAATAAAGAAAAGAGATCAGAACGTGACAAAAGTGTATCTTGGAAAATATATGTGCATGATGTCCATTTTGGTATCCTTGGAATAGTAGCTAATGATGAACACCCATTACATACGACCTGGAAATATAGTTGTCTTCTGTAGGAGAACATCTTCTGCAGTTTATTCCTTCTGAAAATTAGAAATAGAAAAAACCTATTATGTTAAAGTGGAACTTTTTAAGTAACTGAACTTAAATGTATACTGAGCACATTTAAGTAACTAAAATAAGCAAGATGGTTAAATTTAATTCAAGAATTATCATGTTTTAGTGTTGATAATTCAAGGATGGTAATTTACAGGCATTAAAAAAAATTATTTCAATTATTGCATTCACTGACGATGCATTTGGCAAATACATGCTCAGAAGTTAGGTAATTTTTGCCTTTCAATAAGCTGAAAGATTTTGGCATTTTTTAGCATGCTCTGTGGTGTCACTATCTTTCATTTCACCAATTTTCTGTAGCACTTTTCTGCAGGATTTGATGTTAGAGATGGGTTAATAAATAATAATGTTAAATACAGCCAGTCTACCACTTTAATAGTAAGACACAGTCTAAAGTTAGACAGATGACTCTGGAAGAAGCAATTCCCTTTACCTACTAAGTAAATATATAGAAACAATGAAATTGTGACTTGAATATCTCATTGTTATTAGCAAGGATATTAAAAATCAGAGAAACTATAAAATGCCTTTGTGATAAAGCACTTCAGGTGCATTCAGAAATCAAGGAATTATATGTGTCTTTAAGATACATAGCGATGATTTTTCATTTAGTCATTATCTCATGATTATAATGAGAGTTTTTCTCTATAAAAAGAAAACAATTCATACCTGGAGATCCAGTCTGATCCAGTCTGCACACAAGATACATTTACATATAAATTTATACATATTTATATTACATTTAAATTTATACATATTTATGTATGTAAATGTATCTCATGTGGTGAATTTGGCAGTGCTGGGTTAATGGTTCATGGGTTAGTAATTTTGGAGGTCTTTTCCAACTGAAATGATTCTATGATTTTATGAGAAGGAAAGCATATGACACTCATGGTTTTCCATGGGTTTTTCCACAAATGTAGGGCAGTAGGCATTGAACAACTCCTTTTGACCATCTTGCTGTTTTTTTCCCATGATAGCTGGAATCTGGATTTCTTTGGAAAAACTGCCCTGGAGTGGATATGATTTGTAAATAAGAACAGCAAATGTATCTTGATCTCTTCCCAAACACTGGTGTAAGATTGAGCTGGTTTCCAAGTCATATGTAAAACATGTCTGGTGGGACTTGTGGCTAAAATTTGGGATCTGTGCATTTATTTGTAGAGTAGTTGTGTCATATTAAACTTTCCCTTTGACCTGTAGGCTTGACTGCATATACCAAAAGATTTGCCAAAGCTCTCATAGGTTAAGTTCCCCAAAGTAGGGATTTAGAGTGGAACCAACAACAGCAGAAAAGGAAAATAAAGCTTTCCTTGGGCAAATCAATTTTCTTTTCTTTTCATTTAAGCTTGACTGCTTTGGGCAGTTGAACAAGACTGAGCTATATGACTGCAAAATGACATTTAGATAAAATGCTTTTATGCCACTTTTCAGACTTCAAATGTAGAGTTTGTGACGTAACTGTAATTTCAGACTTCACATCCAAAGATTGTGCCAGCTCTGTGTTGTAAGCACTTTTCTTATCAGTAAATGTGAAGGTTTCTTTTGTTGGCTAACCAACAGTTCTGCCAGTTAGGAACTTCTGTGGAGCAAGTGCACTCCAAGCAGAGTTGAAAGCAAAAAAACAAAGCTTTTGGTTTTAGTTCGTGAAGTTGTGGATTCCCTAGCAAATATGCAGTGAAGTTCTCTCTGTGAGTTGGTGATGCTTTAACTGTGTTGGTTGTCTACAGAAAATTACTTTTGATGCACGGTATCTTCAACAAAGTCAAATTATGTAATTTAACTTTTAGTAAGTGCAGAATCACAAGTGACATTGGAAGAGAGCTCTTTGACATCATTGAATCCAGCCCCCTTGATCAAAGCACAGTGATCTAGATGTTGTCTAGTTGACTTTTGAGTATCTCCAAGGATGGAGATACCACAAGTTCCCTCCTGGGCAGCCTGTTCCACTGTTCAGCCACCCTTAAGGGAAAAAAAAGCCAAAACAAAAAACCCCCAAACAAACAAACAAAAAAACCCCCCACAAGCAAAAGAAAACCCCAAAAACCAAAAAACATTTTCTTATATCTAAATGAAGTTTAATGTATTTCAATTTGTGTCCATTGTCTCTTGACTTGTCACTGAGCACTGACAAGAAGAGTCTGGCTCCATCTTTACACACTGACATCAGTAATTTTTATACATTGATAAGGTCTCCCCTGAGCCTTCTCCAGGCTGGCCAGCCCCACCTCTCTCAGCCTTGCCATTTGTGATAGGTGTTCCAGTCTCTAATCATCTTTGTGGCTCTTTGCTGGGTGTACTCCAGTATGTCTGTGCCTCTCATTCTGGGGGGCTGCATTACTGCAGCTGTATTTCAGCAGTGCTGACTGGGAAGGATTCACCTCCCTCGGCCTGCTGGAAATGCTCCTCCTGGTTCAGCTTGAGACACCGTCAGCTGCCTTTGCTGCAGTAGCTCTTTGTTGGCTTAGGTTTGATTTGATGCCCACCAGGACCTCCAGGGCTTTTTCTGCTGCAATGCCTTCCAGCCTGTTGGCCTCTAGTATGTACTTGTGCATGGGGTTATTTCTTCTCTTCCCTTTCTACCTCATATATGTGTTTTCTTCTTCCCTTCTCTTTCTACCTCACTTCATTGAGCTTTATGAGATTCCCATTTGCCTGTATCTCCACAAGATACATTAGCGATAGATCAGCCACTCCTCACAGTTTTATCATCTATAAACTTGCTGCCATCATCCCATGGATCTCTTTCCCATCTTTATGGACACTGTGAAATTTGCTGGCCTCCATCTTCAGCTGGTGACCTTCAACCACCACAAGGCTCGTGCAAGAAAGGAGCCCATCCCCTGCTGCCCCAGTCTCAGTGAGAGAGCCCAGACACCCCCAAACTCTCAGAACTATATCTGCTACTGGTAGTTCCATCTGAGCTTGAGTAGTAGATGACAGGGGAGGCAGGAGAACAGGTAATAACCTGCATTCCTACAAATGAAGTTCTTTTTAGACACTGGGTCACTTTTTTCTCTTCCTGTTCTCCTTTAATGTCAGACAAGAATATAATTTGAAGTTTTCAGCTCCTTCAGTGCTTTGAGTTATTTTGAATGCTGAGAACTATTCTCATTCTGTGGGGGTTTTTTTAAACTTGCATTTGAAATTACATGCCAATAATTTATAGTGGACCAGGCTTCTGTTATGGAGAGTTAGTCATCACCGAGTAAATGGATGTATTAGCATGTCACCCTGGTATATATCAACCTCCTCTCCCATAAAGCACAGTGGCAGCTGTGAATACACTCTTAGAGCAGCTTTCTTTTAGAGAATAGATCCAGCAAGGCATGTATTCAGAAGATCCCTCCTACCAAGGATCATCACCTTACTGGATTTTGTGTTTTTTTGAATGTTCATTAACATGGCATGGAAGCAGCATAGACCCATGTGGAGGTGTTAACGACCATAAAATTGGCTGCTTCCTGTACTTGTTGCTATGAAGTGTGATCGTAGTTTGGAAACTCCTGTGTAAATGCATTTATTTCTCTTAGGATTCTGTTTCCTAGCAAACCATGACACAGTGCAAAATGTGCTGCATTTGCTGTGGCTGGCCCTCTTGGCCTGTCAGCATAATTTATGGGAACACTTCCTGACACCTTCTGCTGCTAATGGTCTCTCAGAGTCCTGCAGAAAAGGCTAGTTCTGCCTCCTAATTTTAAGAGCCATGATGGTGGCACTATTTGTCTCTTTTCTGGATCTATTTTGGATTTATGTTTGGCCAAGGGTTTGAAAGAGCTGCTATTAAAGCAGAAACATCTGCTGGGGTTTTATGTGCTGCTGGCTTGCCAAGTTCAACAGCAGGCCAAACTACAGCTGATGGGCTCAGCCCCCCACCGGTGTCACTGCAGATACAGGAGAATGACTGTAAGGGAAATTGGGCTGCTGAAAGCTCTAAACAAAACAAACAAACAAATAATTAATTAAATAAATAAATTAGCGAAATCCCTTCAGCAACTGTAGAAGCTGTTAGGACATTACGTTTGGGGTCATTAGCAAATAACAGAACCAAATCTCGCTGAAGTGGTTGTGAGTATCTGAATTCCCTGGTGTCCCTGGCTGCTGCAGCACCCGGAGATGTGCCTCCTCCCATTCCCACCTTCAGGCTTCCCATTGTGTTCTGCACACTGCTGGTTCAGGCAGCACAGGCACACAGTGGTCTTAAACACTGTTAGGAGAACCTCATATTGTTTAACCATCTGAATGTTTTCATGATTCAGACGCATCATGGCAATCTCCGTTGTGGGCAGGCATGGGTGAAGCATGTGATGATTGTTTTGACATGGACTGTATTTGAAGGAGAGGAATTCAAATCAATGCTTTAAAATTCCTTGTAAAGGTTTTGTTCTGATGCAATTGTAATAACTTGAAATAATCACTCCTTTGACACTGGGGACATGGGAACTGACACCTTGGATGAACTTGAGCTGCATCTGAGCACTGCCCAGCCTCCATCCCGGATGTGTACTTGCAGTTTCAGAGAAGCATGCCAGAAAACTCACAATAGGCAACACTGGGTCCCTGGTACATTTGCAGATGTATTTCTCGGTATTTACTTGTAGTCTAGGATGTTTATTATTTTTAAAAATGTCCAGTTACTCCTTTAGTTTTGCCAAGCATTTGGCTTCAGCTACAGAATACCACAGTAAAATTACTGACAAAATATAGACTTCATTTACCCTTTTAGAAAGCGCTATACCTGGCCATATAGTTCATTTTCCTTCTCACCTCCCCCACAACAAACAACTATGGAGGTCAGCACTCCAGCAGCAAAAGCTTAAACTGCTACAATTGGAGTTAAAGAAGAATTCTGCTTACTGAAGAGTGAGTAGAAGACTGTTATAGTTGGCAGGTCCCATTGCTAGAGGAATAGATAATTGCATGTGAATGTGCATATGCAATGTATTAAATTATTATCAGTTATTTTTTAATTTTGTAAATGTTCCTATTCCAACCAGTTCTGTCCAGTGACTACAAGAAAATCTGCTGTTCTGGTCAGAAAGCACAAGGCCAAATTCTCTCATATATCCCAACGTGTTTCTTGCCTTCCAAGAAGCTGCCTGACTGAGAATAAAGTTGTTTCAGAAATATTTCAGCTGTGTTTAGTGGTTTAAATAAAAAGCCTGGGCTATGGGAAATGCCTAGCATTTTTCCATGGTGAAAAATTTTAATGTTCCTTGCAAACCTCAAGAAAATATTCTTGAACCGTCTCCTTTCCGCAAAGAGCACAAGTATATGAGATAAGAAATAATTCATTTGTAATTACTCATTTCCCCTCACAACACTCATAGAAGAGAAATCATACTGGAAGAGATATATGTATGTTTCCACTTTTGGCAATATAGTTAGCATAATTTTGGAAAACTGCATTTTAGCAACAAAGACTTCTTTTTCCCAAACTGAAAAAAAAAACCCAAACAAAAAATACCCCACCAAAACTAAACCCAACCATTTTTTTTTCCAAAGATGGTTGTCTACGTAAGTGAAAGGAAGTTAGTATTACATAGGAAGTATTAATTTGTTTTGTAGTTAGTAATGAAATAGTTAATTGAATAGTTAATTAAATAGTTAAGTCTCTCAATAACAAACCTCCCAAATGCTCCATGATACATTCCATTCCTTGCTGAGACTTACTAATGCAGTGCTGGACTTGCAGCTGCTGAAACTGAATCTGCACAGGGTTGTTTCTTGTGATAAATGCTTGCATACTAACAAATATGTTGAATTCAGTGAATAAAGTGTGGTAAGATATTGATCTTTCCCTATTTCCCACAGTTTCATTCTTGTTTTCCATTCCCTCATGTCGGTCACTGGAACTGGTTGTGGTGAGGGACAAACAGTATTACTGAAATGATCCACAAGCAAGACTTCAAAACCATTAATTTGACTGTGAATTATTTCAATTTTGTTTTTTTTTTTAACAGGAACAAATGACTGGGGTTGGTTGCATGATTGTGGGGGAATTTTTAAATTGCCCCCAAGCACGTTAAGGTACCCCTGTGCCCGTTGAGGGCAGCGTGATCCAGCGCATGCCCCTGCTCTTCCATGGCTGCAGAGCTAAGGAAGAAATAACCCAGAGCTTTTACTTTTTTGCAAAAGTAAGACATAACCCTGTCTTGCTGGCGGTGTCTTGTCTGCTTTGTCACTGTGACACTGCTTGTTTCACAGTTCAGTGGATTCATCACAAGTATCTGTGTACTGCAAGCGTGGCTACAGGCTGTACCTTCCAAGACGTACTGTCAGCAAGTGCTGTGTGTTGGTGATGGAATTAATGCACCAAGGCAGTAGTTTCAGAATAGGTGTCTAACCTAAACTAACACTTTCTGAGAGGAAAGGAGATGGCTGCAGCTAATAGAAGCTAATGTGATGTTTTGTCAGCCTGTAGAATATAAAAGCTAATTGTTAGAGCTGTGCAGCAAAATAATGAGGAGCTTGAAAATGTAACTGATAAGCAGAGTGATTATAGGCTAATGAGCAGGATGTTTTTAGTATATTGAAGGACTAAAGAAGGGCTGCAAAAGATAACTGCGATGGTGTACAGTGAGATATGTAGAGTAGGAATGTTTAAATACAGCATGGGAAGATATGTAATAGGTACTAAAGACACAGTGCTGCTAACAATTGGAGTTTGAGCGTGTGTGCGTGCATGGTGCAAATGAAGCAATTAACCAAAACCAGTACCTGATAAATGCATGACAGAAGATACTAGTAAGGGAAAAAATTATACAGTGCATAAATACATATTGTATAATTCACGTATCTCCCTCAAGTAACACCCCCATCTGTACTAAGAGCTCTGTCTATTCCTATCCATGTTCTCTCATAAGAAAATGTGAATGGCTGCTATACTTGTGTGAAGAATTGAGTCCAGACAGCTCTGAGACAGGATAGTTCCTGGAAAACGTGGACTTCAAAACACTTTCTTCAAAGGTAATTGCAACATCAAGATGGAAGATTGCAGCCTGGCATGCCAGTCTGGGGCCCAGTCAGGCTTGGTACCATGTGGTGTCAGAGAAGACGGCTGTGTGCGCTGCAAAATAAAGTCATGTCTTATTCGTCACTGTGACATTAGCAACCCGAGTTCCTGAGGAGAGATCTGACTCCCTAAAGTCACCTGCCATGGTAATCCTGGCTTTTATTGTTGGCTACAGAGGACTGGTTTTCCCTGTACTGTGGCCAGTTGAATTGGATATGTTTAAAGCTTTGAATAAAAGGCCAGTTCTAGAATATATGATGTTTATGATCCTCCTTGAGTCTTCAATTGATGCAAATGCAGTCTTTTGGGTTCTTTTTTTTCCTTGTGGAATTTTTTGGATTAGCAATTTACAATCTAATATATATGGACATTAATACCTGTAATTATTGGAAGGAGTCTCTGCAACTGTATAGTTTCACCATATCCTGTACACAGCAGAGCATTACAGAACAGGTCACTTCAACTAAAAAGGCAGTTGGAATTACCAACAGCTCTTAAAAATATCTATATTATCAGATATGTGATCAATAATTGAGAAGTGAAAACGGGATCTCTGTTCAACTCTGGTGTTTTTGGGAAAAGAAGGTATACCCTCTATTGCCTAAATAAGAAGTTGCTAAAATATTTATATGTTACCTCTTGCCTACACCATTGATTCTTTAGTGTAAAACTGGATTAAGGAGGAAGCATTTCTATATTTTTGGTTTTGGGAGGAAAAATGTGTAATTTCCAAAAGGCTCAATTTTCTGGAAAGTAGAGAGAGAGGTATTTCCAAAAAGTACTCCAGCAAAGCTGATAGCTGATTAGTAATCTGTTAATTGGATTGTTGGGTGTTAATTGGATTGCTAGGAGTCCTACTCTTCTATAGCCTTTGAAGAAACTTTTATCTGCATGAATTCCTCAATATATGAGTTGGGTGTTGGAATCCAATGTTACAATGTGTTTGTACTCTGAAGGAAGGCCTTGGAGGTTTGGAGGGTTTTGGTTTTGTTTGAAAGAATTTTATGAGGCTAACCAAAGGCTCTGCAATTTCCACATTGGACATGTGAAAGTCCTTGAAGGCTTCTGTGCTGTTTCAGTGAAGAAGATGAGTTAGTTTTCCACTTTAATGATGTTCCTCTGG
The DNA here is from genome assembly GCA_013400315.1 of Bombycilla garrulus. NCBI lineage: Eukaryota > Metazoa > Chordata > Aves > Passeriformes > Bombycillidae > Bombycilla > Bombycilla garrulus. The sequence continues at coordinate 1,117,539 of VXBU01013112.1, read as the reverse complement.
TTTCTTCCCTTTCAGTAGGTTTGTCATGGTATTTGTTGTTGGAAGCTCTGATGTATCTGTTTTAGATATTCCATCAGCCAGTTCTTCATTATTCTGCTGTAGTTATATATTTTTCTTACAGACGTTTGAGGTATAGTCGACTGTGTTGTCTCTATTATTCAGGTGGGGGACTAGAGCACAAAGGAGATCCTAGTGTTGGATGTTAGTCTGTCACAGAGCAGGGACCTAAAATACTCCTGCTTTTGAAAGTTTGTGCTGTAAATCTTGGACTATTCTTCTAAATGAAAGGAGGGGAAGGTGGGAAGACAACATTTGCAATGGAGTCTGGAGAAAATTAAGTGGGAAGCAGTCGAGTATGTTTTATGTACAGATCCTTTCTTTCTTGATTCTCTAATATGCATCTCAATTGACTCTTTTTTCAAGAATTTACTGATTTTCTAAACCAACAGATTTAGACTTTTTTTTAATGTTATACCAGTTGAGTAATTCATGAGTCTTTTGAAATCTCTTCATTTTTGTCTTCCAGGATTTTAAATTAATGGAGCTTGTACAATATGACTCATTTGACTAGAATGGATCTTGAGTTAGTCTTCAAGAAGAAAAAGTAGAGGAAATCTGATGAACATGTGTGTTAAGTGTTCCAACCATTCTCTTTCTAGTGTGCCTTTTCAATTAATTAAAAAAAAGGAAGGATGCAATTTTTTTTGCAGTCTGTATGTTCTTTGAGTATTACATTTGATTTGGGAATGCAATTTTAATCTCTAAGAATCTTAATTAACATCTTACTATATTAATTTTAATGTTGCTTATATATTTTTAAATATCTACTTGTAAATATAACCTGGAAAAACAACTAACAATGAGCAATGTTGAATCATAGGTGTGAGTCACCAGAGGAGAGCTGTATAATGATAGTGAAGTTTAGAAAGGCAAACATTTGGTTCATGTCTCATTTGGTATCTGCTAAATTTCTTCTTCTTTCTCAATATTTCTTTTGGAAGATATCCAGATCCAATGTTTAGGTACAGTTCAAAATTATGTTAGACATAGATTTATTTTAGCTCGGATCTAAAAAAGTTACATTTTTGAGGATGAGTCCCAAATTTACACAGAGCTTAGGGCTTTGGGAGTTTTATTTCTTCAGGGTACATTCCTTTACCACTTGGAAGTTTTCCCAACTATTCTTCTGAGCTCACGTTGTTAAGCTAAAAAGACCTAATTATGTCTGTGCTGTAATATCATTGTATGATTTTGAGGACTCTTGTCTGAACATGCTGTTCTTACAGTGAGAACTGATCTTTTCATAAAGAAAAGAAAAAAAAAAGGAAAGCTAGCACATATTTCAGTGAAAATATGTACATTGCTTCCAAAGTAGGTCCTACCCAGGCGCAAGCTGTCGGGCTCAGGTTGTGTGATGTCTGCATCAGTATGTGAGTAATCATGTTGTCCCACCATCCAATGGTTCTATCACCTGAGTACTGGAAGATGTGTTTCCTGTGAATCCACCACTGAGTTTTGCTCAGTGAGGAAACATCCTTGTAATCTGTATCAGGTGGATACACAGCAGCAGGAAGCAGGCACTGTATAGCTTGCTGTTTCCCCTGCAATATCTCACAGAAAGCCAAAATTCTAATTAACTGTGTCCAGATCACTTAGAACTGAGGGTCAGACCCTTCTTTGCAAAGGCAGTTTGTACACTTTTTGCTCTGTTTTATGGAGTTCTGCTGTTGTGCTGCTACTTCAAATAACCATGGTATAGGAGGAAGTTTTACTCCTCTTATCAGGTGCATGTGTATCCCCTTTCCATTATAACTTGAAATATCTCTCCATGATTTTTAGGGAGGAAAGAGAATATGTTTATTGTGATAAAAACAGATGACTCATGTGGGGGTTTTCTGTATCCTTAACACTCTTGTCATAGCATGAGTTTGGTTCCTAACAGGAAAAAAAAAATCATCTCACTAAGATTGGAAAACTGTAAAGGGCTCCTCCTCTCCTTAAATTTTGTACAAAGTACATTTTGAAATAATATATTGAAATGGGCATGTACTGGGATCTTAGAATTCATCCTCCCCAACCCTATCTGTAGCTCAGTAGTGCAATAAAAGGATATTCTGTTCTAGCTGCATGCTACAAAATGTTAGTTCTTTATGTACACAGAGTATTGACCTTGGAAGTGATATCTCAAGTGAAAAAGTCAAGGTGACTTGTTTTCTCTGGATTAGAGTAGATTTGGAAAAACTATTATTTTGCACAGTGCCTCCCTTGAATGATGTCCTTGAACTATGTCTTCTTTTGCATGAATGTCTCAAAGAATAGCTGACATTCCTGGGCTCTCTCAAGTTTGGGCTGTTGTAAAAAAAGATTTGGAGGTCAGAATACATTTCTCCATAGACTCACAGATTTTCTTCCAATCATGTCTTCCTGCTTAGGTGTGGTATATTTTTCAGGAGATACAGTTGCCTATTTTCTCAGGCTGGAACTGGATATTTTTTCCTTTGAAGTTGCTAATTTTTAACCTGAAAAAAAATCAAAAAAATGACTGTATAGTTTTATTACATTTGTCTGAAAATACCATAGTTATCTTAGTTCTGTCTTCTTGTTAAAACCTCGTTCTTTTTTTGCACAGGATTCAATAAGTCATGAGAATTAGAAGAGAAAGTTTTGGACTGGAACTTTTTATCTTGGAACTTACTTATCTTTTTTGGACTTCCTGCCTGTAATCTTTTCACACATTGACACGGTTGCCCTGGTGTCCCTCGCACAGTGCCACTCTCCAGTGGTCCCATTGTATTAATCCTGGAACTGCCTCTTCAAAGTAAATTGAATCATCCTTAAGGTTCAGAGAATTATTTCAGGATGTTATTACTGGGCTAGCCACCAATCTGATATTCTTCCCTCAAAGAGAATAGACTAGGTTATATTTCCATCATACACACTTGTTCTGCATGGTTTCAGTACGTCTGTCTGAAGTTGATATTTAAAGTCTTTGCTTTAATTTCTTTCTGTCAAATACCACTGGCAAATTAGGTTTAGCATGGTCCATCCTATTCCCCTTAGAATTTTAATTAGTTCTGTACTGAACATCCAGTTGTACACTGCTGTTGTGTCTTTGATATCTACATATTTATTTGTCAAAATTGAATTGCTAAGATTTAGTTAATTTTCCAATGCATTGCTGTGTATCTGCAGAGAAAGCAACATTGTGGGGGGAAAAACCCAGATCAAATCTGTTAAGATAATGCTATGAAATGGTTAAACTCTCAGCTTTAGGCTGTGAGAGTCATAGTCTTATGACCAGTTGTGCTTTTCAGTGCTGGAGAAGGAAGAAAAAACAAGGTAAACATGAACCTTTCTTGGTGTTCCTTAGGACCTGTTCCAGACATATCACTGTCTTCCCACTATGCTTGGTGATGCCAAAGACATAGAAAACTGCTCCATGATAGCAGCTGAAAGTTCCTGTATCTTGTGGAAAGCTGGATTGGTGAAAGCACAGGAGGCGCCTCTGCCTTTATAGAACACATCCTCCAACTTCAGTGACATTCTGGGTGGCACTGGGACATAGGTGGGATGCTCATGGCAGCTTTCTGTGGGCATCAGCCCTTCAGGGAATAACCCGTCTCACATGGCTTGGAGGAGACCTCAGGCTACTTTTCAATGTGTACACACTCAGCAGGGATTTGGATTTTCACTGTTCTCTCATTGAACTCAGTCATGCTCCTACAAACTTCAGCAGCGACTGCCCTGGGTGAGGAGCATGAGGCAGCAGAGCCTGCTGGGAGCAATGAACGTGGTAAAAAGGGGCTGTAGGGCAGAAACCACTGCACAGGAAGTGCAGCATCACACTGGGAGGGACACCCTTGTCTTGGTTCTCTTGGACATGAGAGCTTTTGCATGCTCCCAAACGTTTGAATGATGAAGAGTTCCTGGGCAGGGTAACTTCAGCCCTGTTTGTTATTCCAGGGAGAGAAAAGGGTATATAGAGTGGAAGTCCTCACACCAACTCTCTGTCCTAGGGAGGGCTTCTTTGTGAAGAAGGGACAAGTGCCTTAGATGTGTGAGTCCCTTTCCAAACGCAAAATGAATAACTGTAAATATGGAGAGGGCATATGGTACAATTTGATCCTAAACAGAACAAACAAGGTTTCATCCAAAGTGATTTAAATTTGGATGTGACTTGCTTTGAATTTCTCAAACTTTTCCTTATACTAAAATTTTACTTATCTGTTCTTTTTTTAATTGACATTGGCAATACAACTGCAGAGCATGGATGCCATTTTTCAGTGCCAGCTTTTCACAAATACGGAACAAATTCTGCAGAGTGCCCACATTTGAAATACTCTTGGAGACGTGTGTGTGACATACTGATGGCCAAATTCTTTTTCATTTTTTTAATTCAAAATTTTGTGATCCTCTGAAAAAGAGCTGGAGGAGTGGATAGGATACCTTTATCCAGTACTAATTGTGCTAGAATGATTAATGTGAATTTTCTAGATCTTGGGCCAAATTCTTCTCTTATACAACAGTAAGCTCTGAAGTCAACTGTTTTTCTGCATAGCTGAGGAGGTACTGTTAGTACTTGCCAATGAGCCTGTGCTCTTCATAGCTCTTTTTTTTTTCACCTTGTGGGTGGTGATGGAAAGGTGTACATGTCAGGCTTCTGTCACTGCACAGAAAAAAATAAACTAACTCTGCAAAGAACTTCAAAGTACAGACAGAACTACTAATTTTATTTTTTTTTCAAACCTAGAACCTAGTTTTCTTGATAGTAGCAGTTTTCTTTTAGTAACTAATGACCACTGAAAAGAAAAAAATGATGCCAGAAAAACATTGAAAATGGACAGTTGGTGCACAGAGAGGGATTTTCTTTGCAGAATTTCAATGCCGAAGCCTTTAGAGGAGAGCACTTACAGATGTTTGATTTCTTTCAGGTCTTCAGATTTTGGGACATTATACACAAAGTTGAATCTACAGCCTGGGATTGCCACTGTTATTGACAATTTCTACATTTGTTCCACCAACAAAAAGAAGGTATGTGGCAAGAAAACATTTCTGTAGTGCAGCTGAGATTTTGCAGCTATCTGAAGTGTGTTTTACAGGTTTTCATAATGTAGGAAACTGATTTTCACAATGGTCAAGATCACTTTTGGTGCATTTGTGACATACAGAAGTGGGATATTGATTGTTCCTGAATAGTACAGACAGAAAAAAAAATACCTTGATGGACCTTATGAAGTTATTGACTCATATGACTCCTGGAAATCAAGCTTTCATAGTGTTTTCCATTCAAATGAAAAAGGAAATTATGTAGGTTTTCACACATCCCAACAGATTCTGGGACTAACATTCAAACTCTTCATCCGTAATGCACAAGGTTCTTTGTATGTTCCTTAATATAAGGTGTAGGTATTGGGCAGGCTGTCATTGATAATGATGTTTATCCTGTGTAGAACCTTAATTAAATACATTTTAAAAACCCCTCTCCTTGAAGCTTTCCTAAGAAATGTTTCTGCATCATTTCTGAAAAACAAAATGCTTTTCCTGGAACCTGGGAAGCTCAAGTGGTCTTTAGAAGTGAGAGCAAATTCAACCCACTGAGTGTATCTACAATGGATGTTCTATTAAAAGCAACAGGAACAATGATTATTAGAAAAAAACACAGTAACAGCCCTTCTATGTCTCCAAAGTGCCTGTGATTTAATTGTGAAGTACAATGTGAAACACAAGCACAGTGGGGCTTTCATTAAATAAGAATTTTTTCTTGATAAGGGCCTTTTAAATCCAGTGTAATACAGAAACACTGATTTCAGGTAGAGGCCACCTATTCGAAGAACAATGTTTATTGTGTTTGTCTGTTTTGCTTAATCAAAAACCAGTGGAATTCAGTGAGGCTGCTTTGATGATTAAGTACATATTGTATTTCTCTTGAAATTGTCACTGGAATTTTGTGCCCAGGTTGTGCTATGTCTGAGATTGGTAATATATTTTTAATCTGCTGCAAAGCCAGAAATATTTTTTTTTGTTTCTTGGGATGGAACCACCAACGAGCACAAAGTTTCTTCAGATTATGTATCTCAGATATACTACCTACTGGTGGTTTCAAGTCCAAAGGAATAAAACCAGAAATCTTTACCAATCTCAGTTTCTGGAATAAAAACTAGAAGGATGAGATGGATGAGAGCCCCTTGGAGGATATTTCCCAGCTCAGTCAGCTACAATATCAAAGGCTGCCCAAGCACAAGGCTTCAGTGACAATATGATTGTGCCAGTTGTGTGGAAAAATAAGCAGCAGTAAGATCGCTGCTAAATTTCAAGCCTGGGTGACACACCAAGTGTGAGTGTTCACAAGAACCCTCATATTAATCCTAAGAAAAATCTATATTCTACTGAATTTCACAAGTTGAAGTTCTTAGAGATACAAACCCTGCTTAGTAAACTAATAGCATATTGAAATCCATCTAATACAGAAAGTGTCCTTGAGTCAATATAAACATGCTATTTTTCTGAGGATATTTTCTTCTATTAAGGTGTTGTTTATTGGTATACAAACAACAAAAACAGCAGAGCAGAAAGGATTTCTAGGGCCTTTAAATGATGCTAGAGGGAGATACATGAATGCATTCAAATATGTATATACATGCAAATGTGGTACAAAAATGATGGAAGCATGCTTTAGCCAATAGCTTTAGACTGGTCTTGGAGGTTTTGCAGTTACCTGTGGAAAGTAAGAGGAAAGACTTCATTTTTTAAGAGCTTTGTCTGTTGTAATGGGAAATTTTAGGTGCTGGACCTTTGATTAGGGCACTAAGGTGATATCACACAAGTTACACACAAGTCACATTTGGGATGATGGAGGAACATATCTCCCTGTCTTGTCTGTTTCAGCACAGTTGCCCTGTGGTGGAATAGAATATTTAGAACTCTGACTCCCTTTTCTGTGCTGAGCAGAAGTCTCAGTTTCACTTGTTCTGGGTGTTACCAGACTTCAGATCATTGTAATGTGGGTTTTCTTCAACCAGTTCACATATTTTAGAATGTGCTGAAAATGGAAACTGGAGTGCTGATTGTGAATACCGAAACTAAGCATGTACTTTAAATTTAAACCATAAGTTGTCCCATGCTACCACTTAGCATTTAGTGACTAGGAAAATACATGAAAGCAAAGATAAAAGACATTTATAGGGATTTTTAATACTTTGCATATAACATATTCTATTATTTGATTTCATTTAGCCATTGTATTCCTCATCTGTGGAAGAACAGATACTGCACAATTAAAGCTCATCATTCCCACCTCAGTGTCATCAGAGTGTTAACCATGCCTGATTTAAGTTCTGTAGAATTAGGTATCTGGTCAAGCTCTCTCCCTCTACAACCATGGGAGAAATGTGAGTATCTCCAGGCAGATCATACTGATAAAATAATAGTTTTTTGTTCTTATGAGAATAAGATTCAATTATCTTGCTGAGATCTTTGTGACTGTTGTGGATTTGAGTAGCCACAAACAGTGGCTTCCTACAAAGACATACAAAGAGAAGGGTCATGGTTTAACCCCAGCTGGGAATCAAGTGCCACACTGCTATTGGCTCACTTCATCCACCCTGCCCTCAGGACCTGTGGATTCCTCTCATCACGTCCATGGACTTGTGCACATTCAGGTTTCTTGATGGTCTCAAACCTGTTGTCCTCCTACCATGGCAAGTTCCTTATTCTCCCAGTCCCAGCTTTTGCCCTCTTTGATTTGGGTGGTATGACTAGATCTCTCATGGGCCAAGAAATAAACATGGAGTAGGAATGATTTATTTGTTTGTTTTGAAATGCAATTAAATGAAATATCTACTAGAAGACTCCAGTCTAGTTCTTGGGCTGATATTTTACCGCTCAAAGCTTCCACTATACCAGCTCCTGGAGTGGCTGAGACTTGCCTCCACTCTGTGAGCAGCAATTATACCAGACAGACCAATGGACTTCTAAGTGAGCTTTATACAGTAATTGTAAAATTGTACTGGAAATTTTCAGTGAATTACTCTAGTTAGCATTTTCTTAAGATATATTAAAAATAATGCAATTTATTAAGAAGTGCATTAGCAGATGCAAAAAGTACAACAGCATCCTTTTCACATAGTACTATGTGGAAAAGGGATTGCATAAAAACCCCCACAAGATTATAAGGTAAAATACAGGAATGTTGGGGGCTGAATTAGTTGGAGGAAGTATGGAAATAATTTATAGAACCCACTACATTCATTCAAAAAGTGGCACATTCCTTTTCTCTCTTAGCTTTCTATGAACAAGTTGTGATGAGTGCTGTTAAGATTCGGAAAGGGGTATCAAGGTCATGTCTAGGCAATCTTTTAACAGCTGAGGTAAATTCAGTCACTCTGTCTTTTTCTGGCTGAAGGCAGGAGAACTCTAATGCAGAAATTGTGTTGCTGCAGTTACCAGAGGACTTAAGCTATGAAACCCAGTTTTGACAAGAAATGATGGCAAATCTCTGAGGGTAGAGCTTTAAAGGGCTTTGTTCCTTGCTCTAAATGGACCTTTCTGATGAAATCATGGGATGGAGTGTGAACTGTGGCTATATTGTTTGTGAGGCAGAGTTGAATTGCAGGCAGTCAGCTGCACAAGTAGAGAACATTTTCACCTACCTGCAAATGACCAAGTAGGATCATAGACCAGCACCCTAAATGCTATGAAACAGCAGAGTAATAGGCAAGGTCACACTCTAATTAGAGTTCACACTTCCTAAGGATGCATTAATATTTGGTGTGCATTCTGTCTGGTTTTACTGTTGTATAAACCAGCAACTAAAGACACTGATATAGTTTTGGAAAGCTGTAGATCGGTAAAGCAGGGGGGAGGGTTCCTGCTATGTAAGCTCTCTGAAACTAACTTTTCTGTTTGAAGCATTTCTTCATCGATCTATGTCATAAAATAGCCTTTCCCTATGCAGCCTTGAAGTGTTGTGCAGTGATAAGGGATGTCCCTGCACTTTAAACAACAGAATTTACGTAATTATCTCATTTTCAGTAATTAACACACCCTGATAAAGTCAAATGGTGCAGGAAACCCATCATGTACCATGTGCTGGAAATAATTAGCTTTGTGTTCTCTGTTTTCCAAACCAACATTTTAATTGTGACTCGGCAGTGTGATGTACATGGTTTATAGAGCATGGGATTAGGACTTCCATAGAGTCAATCTGGAATCAGGTGAACAAAGAAATTCTTTCTACAGAAGAAAAAAGTTATCTGAATTCAGTTTCACTAAGCTAAATTATCAATAAAATATTTAACATTATTTGGGGCATATAAACTGTTGGATGTAGAAATTACATACTTGATTTTATGTGGTCTTGCTGGGGAGGAGTTGAATGAACACATTGATTTTTTCCATCACCTTCTGTGCATATTTTAATTTTAATTCATGCTAGTGCAATTTGTGCATCCATCCTTCCATTTATATGCTTTTGGAAAACAGGCAGCAAAGCAGTTTATATTCAAGCTTTTGATATTATGATTGTGCATACACAAACTTATTAGTTAAATGGCTTGAACACTTACATTTCCCAGCTTTCACAATAACCAATGGCTGCATGTTTTTCCAAACTAAAAGGTAATATGACAAACATGTATTCTTGTTTGCCAAACAAGGCAGAACACATAAGATAGTAATAAGGATATAGGCTTTCTTATACATTTTTTTAACTCTTGATAATTTAAATAGTATGAATTACAGTTTGGAAAAGAGTATTTGCCAGAGCTATAAAAGATTTCCCAAGATGCAATTGGCTTGAGCAATGTTTGTAAGCACTTATAGGTAAATGCAGTCCTACATCATTTTGACATTTGTCTTTCAGAGCAAAACAATTGGTTGTGGAATTTGTCAAAATGCAGTATGACTACATTTACTTGTAAGGAATAATTCTACTCAGTTTCCTTAGAGACCATGCAGAACATCTACATATATAGAGAGCAGAATTATCTCACACTTTTACTAGTAGACAGCTAAGGAATACTCCTTTCAATAAGGTGAGTAGTTACTTCAGGAACATTTCCCTGTGAAATTACAGAATATGAGTCTGTATGTTGAGATCTCTACAGTGATGTGTTCTTGCCTTATAAGCAGTGTCACCATTCAGTTTTATTCCAGAGATGCACCATCAGAGCATTAATGTGACCTGACTGCATCATTTTGCTTAAGACTTAAGTCCATGACTGTTGAGTTTGTCTTCAGATATTCCAAATACTACCAGAAATATGCCCAATAATTGACTCTTTTTTGGTTTGAGAGGCAGTCCTGGGCAGAAATCCCAGATTTTATTCACACACAGCTGATGATCAGTTGCTTTGTTGACCAGGAAGCTGCTAAATGCAAGTGGAACTCAATAGGTTAAAACAGAGCTTTGATTGAGCTGCTAGCTGGAGTCACATTCCACAGCAGAGATTCATCCAGCACCACAAAACCCATGACATACATGGGGGGAATTTGATGGATGCTATTTGATAGGGTGTGACTATGTATATGTGCAAAAAATAGGATAAAGCTTTCAGAAACAGAGTACAACTGTTGAAAATGAAAGCTGTGGATGAAACAATGGCTTGGGATCTGGCTATTAAAGAAGTATTTGAGTTATTTACTGTCTAAATGGAGGGTAGGAGCCATAGCTTTCCAGCTGGACTGATTCCTGCTATGGTTGAGAAACCAGGGTTTTTTCACACTTTGTATGTAAACAGGCTGCATAAAAAACGTGTAGATTATGAATGCATTTTCCTACATAGTGTGACAGAAAGGTTTCATTTAGTTTTGTTTCCATCAGAATACATTGTGTGCATTTCTCCAACTGGTTCTTGTATGAGGGGAACTAGAAGGAATCCTCAGCTCTTGTTGATCACATAAGGTTTGTCTTTGAATACCTTTTTGAATGCACATCTACTAAAATATTGGCCCATGCAAGCTGAAGCTGCCTCTGAAACTTTTTGTTTCTTCTCTCTTGGAACCAATAAATATTCCATAGTCCAGCACCTGAAGCACACTGTTATTAAAGGCTGCACTTCGTATTAAAAAAAAGTAAGAGAACAACCCACAAAAATCAGCCAAGCCAACAAACCTGACTTAACAATACAAGTGAAGAGTAGAATGAGCAGCATCTAGGTTTCCCATAGTGTGCATTATAATTGCTCATCAGGGTAGAAGGTGTGTGAGCTAAATGGCTGCATGCTTGAACAGACATTCTGTGTTTTCTATCCTAGAAATCTTTTGATGCTTAGAGATCTCAACTGAAATTTTTGAGACTGACCTTCCACTGTGATTTTGTAGCCTAATGTGCAACTTTTGCATTCTTTTGTGCTCAGGCATACAATGATTCTAAGGAAAAATAAGCCTGTCTTTACTTTATGCTCATTATAGATGCTTTTGTTCTGTTTTTATGAATATCCTGGCTAAAACTCATTAGTCATAAAAGCACACCAACAACTACCAAAAAGACGTAATGTTAAATGAAGTTTACTGTAGTGAAGCCAAAAATAAAATGACTAGTCAGTGGGAGTACAACATAAAAAAGATTTATGTGAAAATGGAAAAGAACTCCGAGCAACTGTTAAGAGACCATTGTGCATATGATTCTGCATTTGAGAGACATCTATTTCCCTTCCAGTAATTCTGGAAAGAGAAGGATTCCAAGCATCGTATTTTCAGCAAGGTTTTATTTGCTATTATGATGAACAGGGGTCATTGCTCAGAGAAATAGGAGCGGTCAATCAAGAGCATGCAGCAGAAAGCAGGTCTGAAGCTGCCCTCAGCACCTGGGGGAGGGTGTGCTGCTGAGGGGGTGGCTTGGCTGGTAAGAGGGAATGGAAATGCACAATGCTCCTTGCCAGGGGGGTTTAAGATCTGGGGTTTTGATTTGCTATGTCTAAAAATCAGGGTAGTTTTTGCAAAATTTAGACCAGGTTGTTATTTCAAAGCTCTTTGTTTTAGATTCTTAGGCCCAATTCTAAATTTGAGCCATATGCCAGAGGAAAATATAGAATGGGTAGAGGCATATGGATTTGCTATGCAGAACAACAGGCAAGTTGTGTGTTTCCCTTGTCCAGCCTGCCCATGTGCTCATTGACCTGAAAGTACTTCTGAAATCCTTCTCTGCTTGAGATAACAACTCAGGGAAAAAACAAACTCAAATAATCAACCACAACTGTCTGCAATAGATCTATAGACCTGATTGAGACCTGAATGAGGCTTTTCTTCAGCATGGCAAGGAATTTCTTGTGTCCTAGCAAAACCTACAACAGTCTTCTAATCAATCGTTATGAGGATCATGCACATCGTTTTTTAAAGTCTTTACATTTCCAGGCGAATATCATCCTGGAAGACTTTCTGATGCAATATGAAATTTGCAGAACTAACAAGGAGGCAAATCATATTATATGGGATAGTGTCCAAAGGAGAAGGTGTCCATATGGAGAGTGAATAGAGAGTTACTCAATCTGTGTGAATTCTGTCACAGGTAAAACAAGAAAGGAAGATGTGCTGCATTAGTGCTGCTGAATCTTAGCAAGAGGAAACAGGAGAAAAGAGAGAAAAGATGACTGAAAATGGGAAATAGTAAAGGAGTGGTATCAAGCCTCTTACTGTACTCAATGACTAGTTTGTGGCCAAATCTACTTGGATGAAATGGGTACAGTTAAGCCTATTGAGCAGGGTCAGGTTTCTGTTGAATTGGCATAGGTAAGATGAGGGTTTTCTGTGAGTGATTTAGCTTATTTATATCAACTGCAATTATCCTGTATGTTGAGATTACTTTTTTCTAATTATTTACTGAGCATCACAACATGCCAAGAGGCTGTATCATGTCCCCCATGATGCAGAAGGGGAGACATTTGGAACTCTTTCATCTAAAATCGGTCTAACAGCAGGGTCCAGGAGGTCCATGTTAAGGAGACTATATGAAAACAGATAAACTACATTTGACAAGAGATGAGTACCGTTCAGGAGGTCTGCAAGGACAGTGTACAGAAGGTGTATTCCCCAGACAGTCCCAGGAAAATAATGATGTAGTGTGTTTGAAACAGATTGATCGTGCTTGTTGATGGATCGTCTGCATCTCCTGGAGAACTGTGTGTTTCCTTCTTATTTCCCCAATGATGGAACAGCAGATGAGTCCCAGCTTCCACGCTTCACGCTGTGCTAGTGTTGGCCAATCTATTGATGTGTCAAATCCTGCTTCTCTTCACTGCAGCTGTTCAACTTCCCTTGTGCTGACCACACAGACTTCTCTGGCTCTTTCGCAGCAGAGATGCAGCAGGACTTTTTTATCCTTTAAAAGTTGGCATGGAAGCACAGTGGAAATGAGCAGGGTTTAAATGATTGCCATGGCAGTTTTGCAGGGCTGGCAGTGTGCTCACCTCCCTGAGAATCCCTGGGCTTCTGCCCCCTCTGATCTGCCAGGAGTAAAACTGTTAGACCAGTCAGCTTCCGCAATCTGCCTGTCATGGCACAAGAAGGACTTCTGAACTATGGTGGAAATCAAGTATTCCAGTGACTTTGTTTATTCTGCTCTCTTTGTGCATTCACTAGAAGGGATGAATGTAACTCTTTTCTTACCTGTTTCTAGTTCTGAAATGAGTCCTGACTCACAGTAACCCCAGCATGCTGCAGCTGCAGCAAACTTCGACTGAAAAAAGTAGGACCTGTGTGGCAAATGTGTTCTAATGCAGCCTGCACCCATGTGTTTGAGCACAGTCAACAAAAAATCATGCAAAGATAAAACAGGGTTTTGATTTTGGGGTTTTTCTCACACTGTGTGTCTCTGTCAGAGAAAGATTCTTCCTCCTGGAAACTGGAATCTCATATTTGGCTGGGCCGCCTCTGAGGCCTTCTTGATGTGGTCTCTGTGGGGCTTGTGTAGAGACAAATTCTTTCCATCTGTGGGACTAATGCACGAGATTGCTGCCATCCCTTCATAGCAGAAGATTGCTATTAAAAGAATGGTGGATTCTCCTTAATTTGCCCATTTGGTTTTGAGGAGGGATCTTCAGCAAGCTTGTTTAAGTTTTTGACTAGCGGGTATTTCTCTCTTCATCATTATTTTTTGGTGTTTTTTTCCTCTCTTTCAAATCTTTCTGCTTTTCCATTTCCATCTCTTTCCATAACTCTTTCTAGTTTTCTTTCTTCCATTTCTGAGCATTAATTCTTCCTACATCTCGCACATAGACTGTGGACCAAATTAAAGCTTGTTCTTTCATGGTTACAATTACCGAAGAAAAATATTATTTAGAAAAATGTACCTAATGGTCTGTGTTTCTATTCAAAAATCACAATATTCTTGGGACAATAATAATAAATCTGCTGACACATCCTTAACTATCATCCATAAAATGAATGTCTTCAACAATGGTGGTAGGATGATTCAGTCAGGGAGCTGTTAGCCAGGAGACCTGACATCAGTTTCTATGACCTTGAGCAAGCCTGAGCCTCCCTGAAGCCTGATTTCCTATTGCCTCATACCTTATAATAGCATTTGGCCGGTGCAAAACCACTGTGATGGGACATGATTTGACAGTCTACCTTGAGATCAGATTGCAAGGTAAGGTTTTGCAAAAAGTACAGAAATTAGTCTGGCTTAGTTTCCTTGTTTATAAACTGAAGACCATAATACTGAAGTCTCTAGACCACCTATGATCCCTAAATAAGTGCTAAGTATGTTTATGAACCCATTTCAAGACAAATGCACATTTATCAGGTGGTTTTTTTGTGTCACACCTCTGCAGTATTCAAGAGCATTTTAAGATTTGAAGCATGCTGAAAATAATTGTTATGAATACATTCCTATATTTTTAAGATTGTTCAGCATTTATCAGTCATGGCTGGTTCAGTATATAGGTAATAATTTGAATATGATGGTACTACTTTTATTCTCATAGAAATGAGGAAGGTCAGCTTTTTTCCCAAAGTAGAACGGGGTTAAGTTTTGCTGCAATTTCTAGATCTGCAATTTACAGATGAATTACTTTATTCTCAGTCCTCTAAACAAAATTAGTAGTCTGGGTCTTGAAATGGCTTTCAGATTTGGCTTAGATGCTCTCATTCTTTTCTGGAAGGCACAAGTCTGTGCAGGGAGGGTCTGGGATGGAAGTGTGTCAGGTAGCACTGAGGGATTGCGGGTGTTTATCTTGTAAAAATTGGTGCAAAAAATGGACGACTGCGAGTCGCATAAAAGCTGTGCTTTCAGTGTAACTATGACGACAGGAATCGGCCTGGGATCCATGGGAATAATCAAATATCTCATATCAATTTAAGATATTAAATGCAGTAGAGTAGTTATTTAGTGCTAATATATGTCCTAGTTTTTTTGTTCAGCCATACCCATGAACTAATTTATTTACAGATTGCATCACTCTATGTTTAAATGCTTTTACAGTTTGTTTGGGATGCAGTGCTGGCAGGCATAAATTAGTGAGGTTTGGCTTAAGGTGCCAGTCTGTCCATGAGAAAAACGATGTCTCACACTTTGTTCTTTCTGTGGGCCCCAGCAAAGGCAATGGTTTTCTTACCTGCTGCTACTGAGGATTTCAGAAATGCTTCTCTGCTCTGCAAAGTGCTGTAGCACAGGAGAAGGAGGTCTGGCTCTGTATTTTTCTTTTTACATATTTACTATGTAAGTCTCAGGGATGCAGGGCTTGCGCTGGGCTTTGGGATTGCAAAGCAAAGACTCCTCAGAAATTCTCACATGCTGTATATTATTGTGAGGCGAACTGTAACTTTTCCCTTGACTTAGGCTGACAAAGTCTATAAAAGTGTCCGTTCTGGACTAAAATTCCATTCAGGAGGTACTAATATATTGCTTGGTATATTGCATATTAAAACCACTTGTGTGCTGTACTCTGCCATAAGATCTCAGAATTTTATGTGCTTGTGGATGATTTGGCATCTCCTGTTAATAACTTTGGGAGTTCTGGAGAGGTTATAAGATTTCCCTTTGACAGATGTAGAAACAAAAAGATGTAAATTGCTTGCATGGGAAAGAAATTAGAGAAATTTAATAATATGTCACACATCTAAGCTAGTCTCTCAGCTTGAAGACTTGTCTTGAAAACTAGTCTTTTCCATCACAACAAAATATTAGATTAATTAAATAATAATTACCAGTTTAATAATAATAATTATTACCAGTTTACAGGGGAGTTTGGCTTGTGGGAGGTCTATCAATGCCATAAATATCAGTAGTCAAATATATGAACATATGTTTTGATGACATCAGAAAGGTTATTATTTTCACAATCAAAGACTGAAATTTAGGAAGCATTTTCAATGGTAAGACCATAATTAGCTTTAAGAGAGATCAAGTAGATTTTTACACTTTGTGGGTTTTTTTTTAAGATTAAACACATGAATACACTGAATTTTATAAAAAAATTATCTATCTGTTATCTGAGATAAAATATCTCTAAGACTAAAGATGTGACTTCTGAGCCAAATTTCTTAGCTTTGTAAAAAGTTATTCTGTGAAGATAATGAAAGTTTAAAAGCTTTTCTAAATTGTTTGAGGCCATTTGAACTACATCTTAAAAAAGTTATACTCAGAAATGAAGAAGAGAGTTTAATTCACACCTAGGACCTTAGTTCTAGATACTTGGTTGGAAAATATTGCCCCTGTGTTTCTGCACAGTTCACAGAATTCGATTTTTATTAACACTTATCTTCTATAAACCATTTACTTTGTAAAGGACCACTATCACATGGCTGTATTAGGAGAAGATTGGAAATTTTTACCAGGACACTAAAAAGTTCTGAAAAAAAAAAAGTCTTGAATTCCAAATTAAAATAAAATGCTTGGGAAAGTGTTGATGGAGCTAAGATAAAAAAACAGTGGGATAAAGTGGAATATTTTGTTTAAGTTGTCACTCTTTTAAATGTGGTATGTTAAAATTATGTCAAGGTTTTCTTATAAAAATAATAAATTAAAATTAGCATTTGGCTTTGGAGACTAGTCAGAATTAAAGTGTGCATTGTAAATGTTGCCTTTGCAACTTCAGCATTTTCTGGCCAAAATTTATTTTTTTCTGAAAATGCCCTGACATTTTAATAGCCTGTTAAGTTCCAGAACCTTACACATTTTTTACTCTGATAGCTGGTAAATTTTTGAGTTACATAATATTTATAACTCTGAGTTTACCTCCAAGCTATAAGGGATACTGCTTTACTTATGTATTATTCAGGCTTTTTTGATTCATTAGTAAGGGCATTATCTTCTCCCCAGCTTTTTTTAAACTAAGACCTCAACAGGCAAATTCATTAGGCTGATGCTCTCAGTCTACAGGTGACACTGCTCTGGTTCTCTGTCTTGTGTTCAGTGGTTCATGATTTGGGTAATTGCCAGTTATTTATCTCTTTTGAACATTTTGATAGCACACTGTGTTTAATTTGTGGTGGTTTTTTACCATCTCTCTTGTTTGCTCTCTGATTAAAGAAACTACTGCAGCTTGTCAGTGTTTGAGGTTGGACACTGCTGCTCCTTAACACTGCTCTGTCATGTGCCACAGCATTTAAGCCATGTTCAGAAATGTAAGCTAAATATCACCCAAGAAAAAAAAAAGAGACAAAGTCTGAGATCTGAGTGTTTGTGATAGCAAATAAGTTTATTTAAAGAATCACCAAATGAAGTAATGGCAAAATGCCAGAGTCCCCTTCTGCCTTCCTGCAGCTTCAGCTAACAAAATTACCCCAGAGAACACTACAGCTGTAAACTGGCAGTGACATCTACGTACTACATTTTACTAGAAATCTCCAAAAAAGGTCTGTTCTCAAGTCTGTAAGCATTTTTAGTGGATCTTAGGAAAATTAAGAAAATAATGCAGAAATGCACAGTAAATTTTCAGTGTACTTTTTAAGCCAGTAAATATATGTTGATTGCTGCACACTAAGATGCTATTGTACTTCTCCCTTGAAGTTTCCAGCTTATTTTCGTTTCTTAAGGAATCATAAATATCAGGAGGAAACCTTCAATTTAGGCTTGCCCTGCTCTATTGAAGCATACGATATGGTAATCAGAGGTACTCCAGTTTGATGACCTTTCATCTAGGGTTGTTGTTTAGCAGTGCACAGTGCTGAAATCTGGCCTTTCACGTTTTGAGTATTGATTTTTCAGATAGAAAGAACTGGAATAGTAACCTGGGGAGGTCTGGCTTCACTGTGATCTGGTTTGCTTTTGTTCCTTGTGGCTCTAGTCAGCTTCTGGGAGCAGTGGGCTGATGGAAATGGCATGTCTCTCCCTACTTTGCTTTTGTGATAACTCCAAAGGAAAAGTGTTTCCCTAATGTCTCTTCCTCTGTCTTTCTATTCCAGCTTATTTCCATTCCAATTCTCTTTTGTCCTCCCACCCCTCAGTTGCAGATTGACCTGGAGGTGGTTTTTCCTGGCACCCTCACCCCAGGAGCAGCAGCAGCATTCAGCTCAGCCTGTATGGCTGGGTAGTCTTGCATGGACACATGCATGCTAACAGCTGCAGCACTGAAAGCTGAGGGAGTTGTACCTCAGATGAAAAATTGCACATCAGGTGCAGTTTTGGTCAAGAATCACTTCAAACTGATGCTCTGCTTTTGGAGTGTCTTATCTCTTTCCTCTGGACAAAGAAATGCCCTGGCATTATTTTGTTCAAACCTCTATAATCTCCTTTCCTTTCTAAAGTTCCAGGATATGAATCCCAAGTTCACTGTTTAAGTTTTATGGGGTACCACAAAATCACAGAATTATTTATATCAGAAAAGACCTTTAAGATGATCAAGACCAACTGTACTGTAAGCCTAACACTTCCAGTGCCACCATTAACCCATGTCCCTAAGTGCCAGGGACATGATTTCCATGAAGGGGTCATGAGGGCAGGACCTGGCTCTTTCACCTTGTTAAACCTCATAGAGTTGACCTTGGCCCATCAATCCATTCTGTCTGGGTTCCTCGCAGAGCCTTCCTGCCCTCCAGCAGATTAACGTTCCTGCCCAACTTGGAGTTATCTGTGAACTTACTGAAAGTGCACCCTTTTGCTGAGACTAGTGGGATCAGATGATTCTAGAGGTCCTGGCCAGCCTGGTATTCTATGATTCTGTGATCTCCCCATCCAGATCATTGATACAGAGGTTAAGGAGCTGGATGAGGGGATTGAGTGCACCGTGGCAATGGGTGGCTTCCAAATTAAATAAGTGTGATGATGGCTGCTGTGAGACTAGTTCTGTGTGAAGAGCCCATTATCTGGATGAAATGCTCTTCCTGCCTAGGGAATGAGAGTACAAGCAGTAGTGCCACAAAGGGGCTGAGCTGGCGACTGGTGTCAGTACTTGAAGTTTCTAACACACCAGACCTCTTTGTAATCTTGGATATATTTTCTCAACCTAAAAATCTCTTCATAAATGGAGTTCTCTTATGGGAATGGTGTTACATACTGACCATTTCAGAATACAGAATATTGTCAATGTTTGTTCATCACATGTAACGGGGTTATGCAATATTTATCGTCTTTCCATAAGGCTTGCTGTTGGGAATAGCAGAGTCACAACTGATTACCTCAGCTGCTGCTTATGAAAGCCAGCTGAATTATCATACCTTGGTTGGAATAATCTAGCCCCGTGTTAGAAGTATATTACTCAGTAAACACAATGCAAAGACCTCAGTCATTTCAGAAGTCTCAGGAGACAAAATAACTTATTTCTGTGGCTGATTCTCTGAACAAAAGAGAAGCTGTTTGTTATCTGAAGTAACAGGACAGCATATGTTTCACTGCAGTGCGGCTAGCAGCCTAGAGCCTTGAAAAATATGTCCTAGTCTTCAGGGGAGATAGACATCAGCTTTGTGCCTCTCAAGAGGTGTTAAAACAACATCTGACGACTCAAGTTGCAGTCAAATGAGCCTTGTTAGGGAAGATCAAGCAACATAGTCAAGGTTTTGGCAACTTCCATTTTACCTTTGCCTTTTATAATCAGAGAAAATCTACTGTAATTTCTAACAAAATTTCTTGAGCTTTACAATAAAGAAAGATGTCCTGAGCTATTCCCTCTGTCACCCAAATTGTAACCTCAGAAATGAAACCAAAAAGTTAAAGTGCAGTTTGTATTTTAGGTTCTATTCCCTTACCTGTTAAAATTACTGAATCTGTCATCTAAGACTTCCTGAGTTAACCACCTCTGGAAGCTGTCTTTATTCTGGGAGAATAAATTGCAAATTTTCATTTTTACCATTTTTGAAAACACTTTGACTGCCAAACAATTATCTTGAAATGTCAGTTCTGCAGATTTATGTAGTACTGCATTTGTTATGTTTGTGTTCAGCTATGCTATTCCATCTGTCTTCATGATTATAAGATAGGAGGCCATTTGAGCCCTTTAAAGTTTGTATTTTCTGGTAGAAGACATCAATGATTCCTGCATTTTTAGCATCCTCACACTAGTAAACAAGGAAAAGATGGTAATGATTAAAGGCTTTTTCGCTCCCAAGGCTCCCAAGGCTTTTGCAAAGCCTTTGAAAAATAGTCCTCGTACAAGATAAAGATGAAAGGTGTGTCAAAAGTTTTTCAAAGTCTGTATGTTTCTAGAAGGTCAGGCAGTTCCATCACCAGTCCTAGGCAAAGAGGAGGGACTTCACTTGCAGCTGATGAAAACAGCCCCAACAAAAGGGGTAACAGGCAAGTGTGTGGAGGGGTTATGTGCTTTGGTTGGAACTGTATTTCCATTATGCTGAGTAAAAGGAGTTTCACAGAAGAGCCTAAAGCACTGATTCTTCTCTGAAAGAACAGGGAAAGAGAAACCATGTTCTGCCCAGATTTGTCTGGATGAAGCTGGAAGCAGAGGATGGTTCCACAACATCTAACAGGGGATGATTCACTCAAAGAGCCTCAGCTGGGACCATGATACATAAATTAAAAAAGTCCATGGCCATATCTCAGGCTCAGACTGTTGATCTTCTGGAATAATTAGCAGCTTGAGCGCTTCACCTTGTCCACCCAGTACGGTTGCACACCAGCCAATACTTAGCATGGTGCCGTGCAGTACTCTTGCACATTCACCTAGGAACAATTGCAGCAGAAGGGTAGATAACTTGGATATGTGATCTTTACATTTTGCTCGTTCTCAGTCAAAACTGTTGCGCTTAGTTTCCTACCCTGTCCTTTGCATTAAGTTTGAATTACTGGTTCTATTCGCTGAATATGCTGTAAGCAAATGGGGAGACATGCCTTGGGTGGAAGGTCTCTCATTTCTGTTTATTTTTTACCTTCGAATTCCTCTTTCCTCACAGAAATTGTATTTATAATGGAAATTAGAAAGGATCTAAGTAAATCCTTCCATCTTCTCTCTGCTTGCCATGTTGAGGAATTATCACCGAAAGTAGAAACGCTGACCTTCTCCTTATTCAGAAATAATAGAGAAAATGAATTCAACCGGTAAAGATTATTTCAGTGCATGTAGGAAAAAACTATTGTTGTGCTATTCCTATTACATCCTAGGTAAATTGTCACATTAGGATGGCTAATAATTGCCTTGCTGAATTATGTGTTTTGTTGGCAAACCTCATGCTGTTGCAGGTTTATTGCAAGGTAACAAGAGAGGTGAATTCACAGGACATTGAATTCTTTCGCCATCCTTATATTAATACCTGATCATATTCTCAGGGGCAGTGATTTCATGGGTGACAGTGATTAGTAGGTAGAACAGCATAAACAAATCTTTTGAATATTTTAACTTTATTTTCTTGATTTCTCCATGGCTATGAGCAACATGGAAGAGCATCACAGCCACCAGTGTGTTGCTCCCAGTGCTGCTACAAGATATAACCTAAGTTTGATAAAACGTAAATTAGCTGAGTTTACTCTTGAGGATGTAAGTGAAGAGGCATTTATCAAAATATTGTACAAAACTTCTGCTAAGTTTCTTGTGCCACTTGATTTGTCATCAACCTTCTTGAAGCATCAGCCTTTAGTCTGGAGTATTGAAAATAGTTTCTTAATTGTTCTATGCATTATGAGTTTCTTTATTACCAGATTATATTCTTGTAACACAGATTACAGTTGGAGGTGCATGATATACAATATAAATATGATAAAAAGTGTCACTAAAGCTCATCCTTGATTAAGATTTTATTTTACTCTCCTCTTAACTGGGATTGACTGGATCACAGGCCATTTCATTTAAGAGGCTGTATGTGAGAGCTTTGTTGATTTTTAATTTTCCTCCATTGATTTTCAGCATCCAGAGAGCACTTGTTCTCTAATGGCTCTCTGTGTTGGTGTTTGCTTGCAAATTGAAGTAAAAGATAAATGGCTTTCAGGGTAATACCTCTCCAAGGGCTTCTACTTGAGGGCTGGTGGCTGTTAGCAGAGCTGCATTATGTTTAGAAAAGTT
Organism: Bombycilla garrulus; assembly: GCA_013400315.1. NCBI lineage: Eukaryota > Metazoa > Chordata > Aves > Passeriformes > Bombycillidae > Bombycilla > Bombycilla garrulus. The sequence continues at coordinate 1,095,157 of VXBU01013112.1, read as the reverse complement.
CTGTGCTCAAACAAAAGAATTCTTGAGCCTCCTAAGTGTGGTAAAATTGTTTTAGTTCTGATATGACAGCAGTCTCTAGCTGATGTATAAATCTTTGTAAGGAATAGGCCATTTGTCCACATTTTTCTATGAACATAAAATTCTCTGCACTTTTTTCTTTTTTTTTTAAATAGGAATTTAAATATGTTCTTTGCTTATGTTTTTTTCCCGCAGCAAACAATTGATTTTTCAGTACAATAAAGGAATAAGTGTTGCTGGTATTTGCTTAGTTTTTAACAAATATTTGTGCTATAGTGCAGTGCTAAGTTGAAAGTTTTGGCCTGCCTGTAGGACAACAGTATTTTTAAAATGGTTATAAAATTAAATTTTCAAAATCTATGCTTGCTTAGGAATATTAACATCATCAATAGCATAAGTTGCTTTATATTTGTATATTTCAAGGCTTCTTGTACACTCTTGTTTTGCTATATGATTGCATTGAGTAATAATGTTCTGTCTTATAACCACTACTAATGAAAGGATCCTACTTAAAGCTCCTTGCCCCTTGCCTCCTCAGACCAAGCTTTATAGTTTAGAAAAGAGATATTCTTATTCTAGGCTTGTGTTAGAAAGCCATGGAAAAAGAAGTGTGAGGCTCTGGGAGCTCCAGGGGAATGACCCAATGGCAGCATTTATTCCCATCATCTTCTCTAGAAATGACTGCTATTGATTGCCTCAGAAAAATCCTGTTTTGTGTCAGGTAGCTTAGTACATACAGCTTGCACACAGAGACTGCAGTACGTGTTGTCATGCAAATTTATAAAATGGTCTAATACATTTTTTTAAGAGAGTTTAGTTGTTAAACATATACTGCTTATATAGAATCTATGCATGTCTTTCTAATTAAGGTTTCAGCTCTTCAAGTGTCCTGTAAAAGCAGTGAGGATTTGGCTTAAGGGATCTGTAATACATATTTGTTACTCTGTGTTCTTCATGCTGCTTGTCAAGCTTAATTCAAGCAGCCTCAGCAATAAACTAAGATTTGTATTCAAATGTCTTGATCAGGACTGAAACAGCTTAACAAACTACCCTGTTAGCATGTAGGTCTGAGAAATTAAAGACTCAGTCTGAAACGAAGAGAAGCTACAAATCCTGGGCTGTTTTCACTGTTCTGCTGCTGTGTCATTTTGTGTCTCCAAGATGAACATGAGAACAGCCTCAACAGTCCCCTCATCCTGCAGAGCATTGGTCACAGTTTCATAAAATCTGAAGAATTATTCCCTGGATTTCAGACTGGTTTCTGCGTTCTGCTGCAGCTGGAGTTTAAACTGGTCATGTTTGGCACTAAGCAAGTGGATGATGTTATTGACTTCAGTGCAGTGCTTAAGGTTAAGCAGTTGCACAATTGCATTTGGGAACTGGGGAATAAGATGGAATGTGCAAAAATTAGTCTTTAGCAGAGGAGTGGGACAGGAGCTTCTCCGTATCATAATTTATAAATGAAAATAATAGTTTTGGGTTGTTTTATTTTTTCCCAAGCAAATAAAGTATCTGCTTTACAGCAAAATGCAATTTACCTGAAGCCTTCTCTTAGCTATTTTTTTAAAGTTATAAATTGCTGATGGCTGTGTGTGTCACAGGGCACACAGAAGTCTTTTGCTAGAGGCTTTGTTTCAAGCTTGTGGGGCTTTTCCTTCTCAATAGTCATGCACATTACATCAGATGTGCTTTTGTTTTATTCCTCCGGTGCAGCTTTCAGGGTGACCTCTGCTGAGATAAAAGGACTAAAACCACTGTGGTTTTTCCTGAAGCAACACCTTCTGCAGAAATGGGCAGTTCATTGCCCTGACAGCAGTTACACACTTCCAAAAAGAAACCAAACCAGACCAAGAGCAGATCTAGCAGAGCCACTGCCTTTCTCTTCCTTCCTTTATTACCGGTGAATCAGATCAACGTTAAGTCTTGAAAAACAGGAGTATATGTAATGACCATAGTAATGATTGAGAAAAAGCACAGTACTTCTTTTTTCTTGAGGATTTAAAGGAGTATCATATTGTTGCTACGTTCCTGGTCAGCTATTCATTGGAGGCTCTTCTGGGAGAGCTTGAAATTTGGGCTGTATCTTCATTGCACTGTTCAGTGTTGTTTAAACCAAGGCAAATGTAGTGTGAAGGGGTTTGAAATTCTGCCAATAACAGAGTTGGATTTAAGCTACTGTTATGGAAAGCACCACCAAAACAGGGAAGATGTCCAGGCTTAGACCACGCAGAGCTGACACAGCAGCTGGTTTGTATGGGAGGGATACGTAAGGGCTGGGGATCTGTCCCACAGCCTCGTTTCACAGTAAATGAGTTTAAATATGGTTTTAGGCCAGCACAGAGCTCCAGAGAAGGATCTTTTCCCTCTCCCTCCCTCCTAAGAAGGGAGTGCAACAGGTTGGCCTTCAAGGAGCTCAGAGTTATAACCCCCAAATGACTGAAGAGGATAGAAAGCCAGGGGATTTAAGTGAAATGAGTCCTGATGTTTATTGTGTTTGTCTTTCAAATAGAGTCTGATGCAGCAGCCTTCCTGTGGGAGAGGCTTGTCACCCAGGGCACTGTGGAGGAGGCTGACTGCTCTGCTCACGCTCCAGGAGCTCCTGCTCTGTAGGGATGCAGCAGTTTTTTGTGAGAGTGTAGGGCTGGGTGTGTTTACCTTTATGGAATTGTGAATGGCTGATTTGAAAGCCAGGGAGTAGAGAAATGAAACTGCCATCTCTTGTGGAAATGGCAAATAATAATCTCTGTTGTGAAGGTAACTCAGTTTACTCTCATTGCAATAGAAAGTAGGAGATTTTGTAAGTGATATTAGACCATCTCAAAATCCATAAATCAATCCATGTTTTCTTAAATGGGGTGCGGCATGTGAGGTGTGTGCATGTGTGTGTTTATCAGCAATGGATGCCTTAGAGCATTTCATGTGAAACATCCAAGAGTGATATCAGAGAATAGTCCTGGAATAAGACTCAAATGAATAAAATTGTGAATATTTTCATGATACTTGTTTTTAATCAGATGCCTAGCAAGGGAGTTGAAGGAGGGCATTGGAGTGGTTTGAAGCTGAAAATCAAGCATTTTTATGGAAATAGACTCATTAAAACTGTCTGTTATAGAAGGACAACTGGTTTTCTGTGAATATGATTTTTGTTCAATAATTGAAATATGTTTTATGTCTAAAAAAGAACTATACTTCCCAGTTTTGTTTTTTTTTTTGGTTATGTGATTTATAAATGCCATTTATAAGAGGGATACTAGATACCTTGCCCCAAAATACCTTGATCATATCTACCTGCTTTTTACTGATCAGTTAATGCAACCAACCCAACCTGCAAAATAAAGGTTTATTTCATTACCTATAGAAATTACTAATTCGGATCAGTAAGAGCTGATGTGATTCTACATCACAGCATGCATTGTTTGATGATGAAGTAAACTCAAGTAGCTTGAAGTTAATTCCATTATTTAAAATACTTTATATGATCTAGTATCCCTTTTTACAATATCTTTTACAAATATTTTTAAAACAGTCCTTTCACTTTGAACCTTGTCTTATACCTGAAAAAATAGACCTTGTTACTGCAATTGCATACAGGTTTGGGGAAGCTACTTGATTACTTATCATAGTTATACTGTCATCTTTTTAACCTTCCTATTATTTCTAAAATTCTAGAGTGCTATTTAATTTTTATTTTCATCATGAAGAGTGACAGCCTTGGCTTGAGGACTTCTATTCAATTTATTCCAGCTTCAGTATTTGATGTCAAAGGGTGCAAGGCGGGGCAGCTGCTCCTTGTGGGATGGGAGCTCAGAGCCAAGGGGAATCCTGTGGCCAGTGGGGCAGAGACTGTCAGGCACGTGATGGTGATGAGCCAGGGGTGGGGGGGTCAGTAGTGACTGTGGCTTCCCTGCAGGGTATCTGTGAGCCTCTTTTTTCTTCCCACCCTAAAATTCTTCACAAGTATTTTCAACCCAAGTTAGCTGTTGTGCTAACGTCATAATTCATCCCCAAGGCTGGTCAGCTTGAGGAGGGGTCTGGTGTGGAGACCTTCTGAGGTCTGCTGGGTTTCTGGGGTGACTGAGTGCCCCACTCATTCAGAATTCAGTTTCATGGGTCTTCCAGTCAGAGTATTTACTTAATGTATTTTTATTTTTAACTTAAATTGAAAACTGCATAAGACTCTTTTTCATATGAGTGGTGTGAGTCAGCCCATTATATATGTAATCTGGTTTTATATTGCAGTGTCAAAGACACCATGAGAAAGAAAAATGCTGTGCAACCTGCAGTATAAATCCTTAAAATAGATCCACTGAGTCTTAAGTCACCAGTTTCACACAGCTCAATGTAAAAAAAATGTGTGGGTTCAATCCTCCAGCTGGCCAGAATACCGATTTTAAACATTTATTTATAATTCTCTTTCCCTTTTGTAAGTATCTGAACTAGACCTTTCAAGATCATAGCATTTCCTCCCCACTCCTGCTCAGATGGGACAAAAAGATTGTTCCTGTCATGCCCCTGGAGCCCGAGCGAGACAAGAATCAGTGCCTTGTTAGGCTGTGAGCATCCCAGTTTCTCCAGGGATGCAAAGCCATGCTGCTGTAAGCAAGATGATCCAAGTTCACTTGGTTTGGTTGCATTATGTATATTGATATTGGTTCTTTTGCCACTTGGCTGACTTTTTACTTAACAACCCTCCTATTTTCAAGTCTAGCAGCATGCTGCAGACCAGCTGAGCCTGAGAGGCACTGGTGATCCATTGTATGGGATGGAAGTTAAGGGCGTCTGAAGCTGTGGTTTGCAATTCAGTAAATACTCATCAGTTCCTGTGGCAGATGCCATTAGTTATGGTTTCCCTTTAGGCAAAGGGTTTGCAAGTTCACTGGTAAAAGAGAAAGACACAGTGTGCATATGAAGTATTCACCCCCCTCCAGAGTCACCCACTCTTCTGCAGAATTTTTTTTCTTTTTCTATACATTGCAATATTTGCTGTTTATTGATTTATTTTAATCTTTTCAATCTAATTTTGTTTACAATATGTCTGTGTAAGTTTTACCTACATATATAGGTAGGTTTATACCTTTCATTTCAGGTAAAGTTAGATAAATTTGTGCAACTTATGGCAAAATTGCATGTGAGATGCATTTTTCATAGAAAAAGATACAGAGAAAGGTAGACACCATCAAGGTGGGCCACACTATGTGTGTGACAGCATCAGGGATTGCTTGCAGAGGGCTGCTTGCAAGTCAATTAACTGAGAGTGTTCTCAGTGTGTAGTTTCCTAGGTATATATCCTCACTGTTAGTGCATGAGCTGCTGGGTGTTTGGCTGTGCACACAGGTTGTCAGTGGTTGAATTTTATAGGACTTTTTTTTGGTGAAGTCTTTTTAATGCAGACAAGCTGTGAGAGTCTGTGCTCTGCCTATAGACAAAGTATGGGCTGTACAGAACATCTGGTGACCCCTTTCAGCTCTCCCCATAAACAGTAAAGCACCTACTGGTGGCCTTTGTGTTGGCATTTTCATCAGGTTTCTGAAGAGGCAACATTGCTGGCTTGATCAATACAACTCAGTTAGATTTACTGATTACACAATTCTCTTTTCCCAAGACAAACAGCAAGATTGTAATTGCTCAGCGTACTTTATTTTCTAGCAGCTATATCCAACCACACCTGTCACTTTGCACGTGTCACAGGAAAGGATTCAGATCACTTCAGATCTCTTTTGTCTCCCCCACTGTTGTGAGCGGGTGGACTTTCTCCAACAGAAAAGGAGAAACATGGGTTTTAGGATCTGAGCCTGTCACTGCAGACTTCAGAGCAGTGACCATAATGTGAAACAAATGTTTTGATGTTTTCAGAGGGCACATTCTTAAAGCTGAGTGTGCTACTTTAAAAAAGAGAAAGACTGTCTCGACATAGCACACTAAACATAAAAATCAAAACAAAATGAAATTATTATAGTGTGTCTAACTGACCTACTATCACTGATTTTAGTTTTATTTCTGAATACAAGCATAATTTTTGTTGTTTCCAAGACTATGCTTGGAACTGTGAGTTCCATTATGTGTGATTACCTCTCTAACTGTGTACCTGCTCTTTTCTTGTACATTGACAGACATGTCAGTCGCGAGTTTTGGGAGTTTTAAGTCTCCAGTGCACGTTAAAACTCTAGGCTCAGTGTGAGTGTTGGGACTCTTGAGCAAACTATATGTCAGTCAAAAAAAAGCAGTAGTTAATCAAGCCTATCTGGATATCTGCAAACCTCTGTGCTCCATGTTAATGGGCAAGTCTCTCAAAATGTCTTGTTCTCCCTGGGTTTGGTAAAGCAGTTATTTTTCTCTTTGAAAATGCAGGTCTTCTACTACTTGGAAAATGTGTGCTAAATAACACAAAATAGTTAGGTGAGACCTACCACTCCTATAATCACAGTTTCCCCAGGACTGCTCTTGCTTTTTAGTAATCTGTTTACTGCTGTAAGAATGCTGCAATTACTGGACCCAGGCATACTTACTGAAGGACTTTCTAAGTAGCTCTGTTAGAGATGTATTATTCTTCAATTTGGCTCCCTGCGAAGGAATTACAGCCATTCCCTCCCTGTTTCTTTTCTTCTGGTATGCAGACATGAACAGACTGACATGAACAAAGTTTCATTGATAGCAACACTTGATTTTGAGCCCTTTTTCCTCTATACCCTCTCCCATATTTTAAGTGATATTGCTGCAAGAAACTCTTCTCATCAGCTTGCATAATTTGTTTTGGTAAATATAATGGCTTCACCATCCCTCTTGCTGGGGTGCAAGCCTGATATTGATGGAAAATCCATTCAAAAAGAAGGGAAATATTCAGTGAGGCTGAACAGATGAAACTGACTTCTGTCTTTTTTTTTTTTCTAAAGAATTTTGATAGTCAGGGACTTGAGTGTCTGTTGTCCTGAAACCCATTTACAGACTTCTAAAACTGTGAGGAGAACCTACAAGCACATGACTGTGACAATGCAAAATGGAGGCAGCAGGGAAAACAGGGCTGGTTTTACACAGCAAGCAGAAAGGATTTGAGTAGCCTAATACAAGGGTTAATAAAAGTTCTTGAGGGTAAGAGCAGCCTGAGTTCCCTAATGAGCATTTTATTCCATTTCAGGCAACAGTTTCACCAAAATTATCATCTTTGTTTTCTTTGAAACCAGACTAACGTGCAGCTGAACTATGCTGAGAGTTTAAACAGAATTATACCAGCTATTAATAGTTAGAAAAATCCTGTGCTGGACTCACAGTTGTTATAAACTGAAGCAACTACATTGTGTTCAGGGGGCCTCTGCTTGTCACATCAACCTGAGGGTCTGGTGTTTGGGGTTTTTCTCAGGCTGATGGGCAGCATGTGACTGCTGTTTTCCATACATGCTGTGCTGTTTTGCTTACTATGAGGTGGGGAAAATATCTAGGTTTAGTCTTAGAGATTCTTTGCTCAGACTTTGAAGAGACCTTTTGTCACCTCTAATGCTCGCCAGCTCTCAAAGAGTGCAGCATGTTTTCCTAGCTGCGATCAGCCATCACTGTGATGGAACCTCCCTAATGTAGGCAAAAAATACATGCATGAGACTTTATTTCAAAGCATAGTGCAAAAGTGCTTAAAGGAAATCCAGTTTTCAAGGAGAAACTGTATTGTTGAGGGTATTCCCATGTGAGCAGTATCTGCATTGCAGTCTTGGCCACGGGTTTGCAAAGAGGTGGAAGTAAGGGGTTGAAATTGGTGGGCACATCTTATCCTGGTTGTCTGCTCCTTAGGAAAACTGTAACTAAGAAAAACTATAAGTAAAACTTTGTCCTTTATAAGATTAATCTCCTGTAGTTGGTTGGTTGGTTTTCAATATCAGATAAAAGTTTTAATTAATAACTTAATCTCTTAATCTCTTTCAGTAGTTCTCTTCTGGTGCTCTTAAATTACAAAATTCCTAGGAGATGAGTGCTATTTAAGTCCACAGGAGCTTGAAAGAATGCTAAGCTGGTTTTGTCAAGAGCTGCATATTCTGGTAATTGTCTACAGTAATGCCATGTCTGTGATAAGATGAGGTTTTTCCCTTGTAATTTTGACACCATGATGTAATATCTCTATGATATAGGTGCTGTTTAGTAGCTCTTGCTTACTCCTATGTCTTCAAAACAAGTAAAGGTAAACAAATATATGGTGAAGACATTTTGAACATCTTAATTTTTTTTGATATTTAAACAGAGACTTCTTTTCAGATGATTGCTGCTTACCATTTTCCAAAGCAAGGGATTGTCTCCAATCAAATGTGCTGGAATGAGATATCAAACCCACTGTGTCTTTGCTCCCTAGGTAGCCTGTTACAGCTAAAGGGAAGGGCAGCCAAATGTTAAATTATGTGTCTCAGGGCATGGATACTAATTTCAGAGACAACATTAAAATAGTGAAAACAATTAGCACCCTTCCTTAGGCTGATAGCCTTCAATGGGGAAAAATAACCACCCCTCCAAAATCCCCCATAATTTCCCCCCATCGTAATGCTTCTGTTTTCTTTTTTTTTCTTGTACCTCCTTTAAATTCATAATGGCCTAAGTTAATTCTTTCTCCCTCTATAAAGTACTTCTTATGACCAAAGGGACCTATTCCTTATGTTTAAGCCTATTCCTTATGTTTAAGGTGTGTGGGTATGAATTTCTAGTCTGTTTTAATATGGTTTAGCAGGTGGAAGAGGGAGCAGAATTTCTTTCAGGTGGCCAGGTATTCCTTGGTGTAGCAGGAGCAGGTGAACTGCTGGCCCCTAGTGGTACATGGGAAGTAACTGGAGAGTCTGAGTAGCCCTTGCTCAAAGATGATGTTTTCTGATGTTATGTCATGTAAGTTACACCAAGATTTGATGTATAACTGACACCATGGCTGTGATTTGGTTTCATTTACATGAATTATTTAGTATGATTAAGATAATCTTGAAATTAAATATTCTTCATTTTAACTAAATGAAAGAAAGCTCATGCTGTGTGTGAGCACTGGAAAAATAAGATTTGTGTATTAAGGGCCAAGGGTAGAGTCATTTTAAGGGAACAATCACTCAGTGTTTTATAATTTCTGTAAGGAGGAAAAGCTTCTGTCAGGCTGTTTGGGACAGACAAATAGATTTTATTGTAAAACATAATCATCTGAAGGTACTTGTTTTATTTCTTTTCCAAGTGGATCCATAAAGAGATACAGCTCTCCCTGGGATATATGGGCAGTTAATGAGGAAAATAATATAAAGGCCATTTTGGCACCCTCCAGGTAGGTGCTGTGTTACAGGGCTGATCTCTGCCCACCTGGGACAGCAGAAGCCACAGAGGAGACAAGATGCAACATTCTCATTTTTAATACATCACTGAACTGTGCTCCAGTCCACCCGTGGTGCTCATGTGATGAAATTGTCACATGGAAATCATATCCAAAACATGCTGAATCTATCCAGAAGTCTTGAGGAGAAATGTTCATTATAGTAATACCTTAGAGGGATTCAAAGAAAGGAGGAAAATGCAAACCTTTCAGGACAGTTGAGAGGAGAAAAGCCTCCTTTATCAACTAAAGAAGCAATTACTGTGAGAAGTGAGACATTTAGTCTTATTAATTTGTGTGTTGCCAGATGCTTTTACATTGCTTTATTTTCTCTGATTAATGTGTCTGAATTAAAACTAACCATTGCTCAACTTGTATTTATACTAGACATAGTTACTCTCAGCTTAGTGCAGTCTTTTTTTTCTAAAGGCCAAAAATAATGGCCCTGAGTCCTAATCACAGAAACTTGTGTAATTCAGGGGTTGAAGCAAAATATCTGTGCCAAGATAAAACGTGAATGGAATTTGATTTTCCTGCTCTGAATGGGGAGAGACTTTGGCATTAAGGTTGAGCTACTGTTTTCTGGTTATCCCAAACTAACTGCCATTTCTGCACAGATATTCCCTCCTGTAAGACCTCCTTCATGCTCACCCCTCTTTCCTCTGAAGTGACAGAAAGGATCTGCTTATGCTTACGTGCACCTCAAGTATTTCCTAGACGCTCCCTGGCAAGACATTTTGTAGTGACTAATAGTTTCTCTTTGTGTATCTATTTGCTCCCTTTCCCCCTGCCCCGTCCCTGCTTCCCTCCCCAAGACCAAGGCTGTAGATCTCAGCTTCTTGCCTGCCTGGCTTCGGGCTGACTGGTGGTATTGGGGTTGTTAGGGCCTGAATGAAGAAAGTGGCAAAAGGAAATTTAAAAAGCCATAAATTGCAGGAAGCAGAACAGCCAGGTGTTGTTTACTCAGTATAGCCTCCGTGAAGTTTTTAGTACTGTATAGAGATTTTAATGTTTAAGATTTGTCTCTGAAAGTGTCAATATTTCAGCAGTTCCAGAGTCTCTTGGAGCTTTTCCCTGGGTGTCCCCACCTTTGAAGAATGTATTACTTTACTGTAACTGCTGGAAATCAGGCACTGTGTTTGGTTCTTAGTGCTGTTCCCCTCATTCACAGGGAGCAGTGGCTTGGAAGAAAAGACTGATGCCCCTCTGGCATTCATAATAGGATTTCCTTCCATTTACAGGGCCTTAACATTACTTACTCAGCTGTGCAGGGGTTGGTGTCAGTGAATAGCTGCCTGAGTCATTTTTGAGTTATTTAATATGGTGAAAATAAGCCTGAAGCTGTCAGACAAGTAACATCTACATAGGCTTTTTCTAGCTGCAGCCATTCTCAATTTCTGTGCTATATTAGAGCTGAGCTAATAATAGTACTTTGGGTGATACTTTGATGGGAAGCTTTGTTAATGCACTTGTGAGGACTAAAGAGACCAGTTAAGTCAGTGCTAGAAGTGTGAGAGGCAATGAAGCTAAACTGGAGCTTGAAGGAATAGATGGAGCAGCTAGTTGTTTTGCTAAAGCAGACAAAATATGTGTGTAGGCCTTCGCAGCACGTTAACTAGAGAGTAGGTACAATAGCTACATTGTCATAGATTCTTTTCTTCTTGAAGAAGAAATTGTTTGTTAAAATGAGGCTAATTTTATAAATACGGGTACAGGTATTCAGTTCCTTGTTACATGCTAGCAGTCATTCCCACACTGAATCTGTTTTTTCTGCACTAGCCTATAATTTAGTCCAAGTTAATTAGGAAGAAAGTGAGTGATACATCTTTCTTGAGCTGTCAAAAGGCACCATGTCTGTGGTACTGTGCAGCAAAGTAAACTGGGGTTATCTGCAAGATCATTTGGTGACTTGAAGGTCAAGAGAAGAGTGGTGGCAATGAGAGCTGCCTCTGAGGAGAACAGGGCATGCTGTTGTGGCAGAGTTTTGTGTCAAATGCATCTGTGTCTGGTGGGACACACGTGTTTGGTAGCACTGGTAGAGTCAGTGGAACTTGTTGACTTGTGGCCTTTGAGATTTTTTCTCAAGTGACACTTCTATGGGTTTAGAGGTGGGGATTAGCTGGCATCCATCATTGTCTAATCTGAGTAACATATCCGTATTAGGAAAGTAAGATTAGGATATCTATGGAATAAATACAATAGCCACTGCAAGACTATAACCTGTAGAAATAATAGATTTTTTTTCTATTTAAAGTAAGTTCAGAAAAACTTATGCTTTTTTACAGTTAATGGTTTTATAATTTTATAAGTAAGGTGGTAATAAATATTGTATAATATATGTTTACTTTGGTGGCTGTGTGCTTCCTTCTGTGTGGGAGGAGTTGTAGGGTGAGATCTAAGTATATCCTACCAGAGTTATTTTGTTTCCTTTCTTTGTTTGCCTTACCTTTTTCTCTCTCTTCCTGTGGAATAACTGTAATGTATTAGATAAATTCTGCTCATTCTATAAAATTGTATAGATAAGCTTAAAAACTATTCCAAAAAATATTAAATTCTGTGGATGGGATTTTATTTCCTTTGTTCATTGAATAAGGCTCTAGAGGAAGAATTATTTGGTATATAGTATTGAAGAATTATTATT
>VXBU01013112.1:1065741-1083074 GCA_013400315.1 Bombycilla garrulus | reverse complement strand
TTAGAATTATTAGAATTATTAGAATTATTAGAATTATTAGAATTATTAGAATTATTAGAATTATTATTATGGTGTGGAAAAATTATATGGTATATGGTGTTATTTAGTGTTAGTAATAGTGCAGAAGACACTTTGTGTGTCTTCAATGTGTGTCCACAATAGTGGCAGACTACAGTTTTATATATTTGAATACAATTTCCTTATCTAAGTCTGTGAAAGCATCGAAGGCAGCAAGAAGAACAGGACACCTGAAAAAGGTGGTGAAACATGAAAACACATTAGTATAAAGACACTAAGCTTGAGACAGCCTTTTGTTGCTTTCTCCATAAATACCTGCCTTTAAGGGCATGAGAAGTCCTGTGGCAGGAAAGCCACTGCACACGTGCTTGTTGCTGATTGCTGCTGTCAGCTTGTCTCTGTTACTTGCCAGCAGAGACTTTTGGTACAATTTTCAAACACTGTATAGAGAAACTGCCAGCCAGCCAGGTCATCTGGGGCTGTCCAGGGGTGCAGGGAGGTTGCAGAGCACAGCCTGTGGGAGGCTTTCTGTCTTCCCCTGCACAGCTCAGTGTGGCAGCTTTGCGGTGGGAACCACGTTTGACTTTCAGTTGCATGCATTCTTTTGATTGACAGAAAACTGGTCAGTGTAGGGTCACAAAAATTCCTGTAAATTACCTCCGTGGAGGGTTGTAGAGGCCACCAGTGCATGGTCTACCATGGGAGATATTGTCTGTAATCTATATATAATATACAAAGGGAGCAGAGCAAGATCTTCCCACCTAGGAGTGGAAATTTTCTCTCCAGATTGAGCCCTGTTTCGGATGTGAGGAAGATGATGGGCTCAATGCTCCATATTTCATGTGTTTCCTTTTTTCCAAGTGTGCGGTTTGCTAGCAGCATATGTCAGCAGATGTGCTCCTTTCTTGTATTCCCTTTATTTTGATTTCTTGGCATGCTTTGCTTTTCCCCCTCTCTTCCTACCTGGACCAAATGATAAACCTTGAAAGCAAGAATAAACAGATTGTCCACTCCCTGTATCCCTTACAGACAATGCAGACTTTGAAATTATTTTTGTTTCTGCTAGAAATGTCAAAATAATCAGAGGTGGAAAGCTACTGCTTTGCATTAAGGGAGAATGTTGACACCATTTCCACTTGTATCAAGGCCCTTAATGAGCAACTGTTAAGAAAGAGAGGACCAACACAAGTAATTATATTTCTCTTTGGGATTACCCTGTCAGCTAGAATTCTCCTTTTCAGAAAAGCAGAATAGTATTTTTATGCTAATTAGAAGTGTAATATATATTGAGGATGAGACTCCCTTTTTACATCTGGAATATGAAGCTTCCAATCATCCTGCAAAACTGAATAACAATTTCTGCCACTCTGTGTTGAGAGCACGCTTGCAAATGTGAAGCGGGGCCTGTTAATCAGTCAATGGTAGATCATTGTCCTAACCTTGTCTTGGCTTCTGACTCATTTATAGATAAAGTGTGAATATCTTTGGATGGTGTAATTAGATAGGATGGCTCTTCTTGAGATTTCTAAAACTCACTTGGTCTCTTGCCGGGTACAGATATGCTTGCATGGACAATGGAACAGGAACGTTTTTAGCAGTTAAAGCATTGAGAAATGGAAACTAAGGGAAGTAGTCCCACTTTATGGGATTTAAGCATGCAAAGACTATTAATACCAGTGGTGCTAAGTCTTTCAAATTCTGCTGGTATTCAAATATAAAAAAAATATGCAAGTTCATGTAAAATGTGCACCTTTTTTAGCCAGGATTGTCTGAAAACTGACATATTGCTGTAATAGTTTTACTGAAATTACTTTTGCTTTTATGAAGAAATAGAGCAATCACAAGCTTTATTAAATGGATGTCATCGCTCACTGGTTCCTGTACGGTGTAGCTGTGATGCTTTGTGCTTTCTCTGGTGATTCCACTGTCACTGTTCCATGTACAAAGGCCTTTCATATGGGATTTGTGCACAAAGTGAATGATTTTTTAAATACATAGACCTTTATAAGATAGTTCTGTGTAAGAATTGGTTTAATACTGGGCCAAAGTCAAAAGAGAATGCCAAAGTCCAAATTCAGCTTTCTAAAGACCACAAAAATTTGGCAGAGGAACTAGCCTAAAAATCTCTTTTTTTCTCTGGGGAAAAAAAAAAAAGTTTCTTAAGTATTTAGAAGAATATTTATTTTTGTTATGATGTTTTTTTCATTGTTAGTATAGAAGCAGATTTTTGTGTTCAACCAGTGCTGATATTTAAAGCCACACAAAATATCCCAGGGCTGGATAAAAATCTCAAACATTAATTTTTCTGTATTCTCTCATTACTCTTCATCTATTTCCTAAGTGATAATTCCTAATTATACAACGACTTTAAAGAGCTGTCAACTTATCAAAATGTGAAAAATTTATTTGCTTTTGCACATCTGAAATATTTACTTTTTTGTTGCTGTTGTTAAAGATTTTGAATTTATTTTACTTTGTGATTACATTGTTTCTGAGGCCCTAATTCTAACAGCTATCATTTTAACTGGGTTTATACTTCCATTGGAGCCTTACCTCTAAAAATTAGATTTAAACCTCATACCAGTAATAAGGACTGGCTTGTTTGCTCCTGAATGCTTTGATTTTATGTTCTCATCTCTAGAAGGTCACAAGTTCTGGCTGTCCCTCAGTTTTCAAACAAAATAAGATTCTTTAGATGCATTTTGTGTTGCAGCCTAACAAATAATATTTGGTTATGTACTTAATGGAAAAGATTGCTGGTGGATGCTCTTGTGCTACTTTTAGTTGTTATCTGCGCCAATTGATCCATGACAGCAGTTTAATTACACGAAAAATGAATGTCGATGGATGTAGAAATAAATAAATAAATCTTTTAAATCTATGCAGCGTAGTTCACTGAAATTACTGAATTTACTGCACTTCCTCAGACTACCTTTAAGAAAGGCTGAAATGGAGCTATCGTGTACTGGGTGTCTGCAGCCTTCAGTACCTTGTTTAACCCATCTCTCACTGCTTTTGAAATGAAGCCCTGGAACAATAAGCTGATTTCTAGAGGAGAGCTTTGTAGACTTCAGGTGTTCTATCTTTGTGTGGTATCTCATGTTTATATTGGGTTGATTTGCTATGGATTTATTTTAGCCACACTTACAACAGCAAGAATTAGCTATGAAAGGGTAGGAAGCAGGCTTAACTCTTACCCAGGTAACATATCAAAGAGTTATTGACGGAGCTTAGCTTTGTCTCTTAGCTGTCGAAGTGGCAACATTTTGGTTGAGTGAAAATACAGACTTCATTCTGTTTTGCTGCAAGGAAGTGTATTCTGGAGAATTTTTTTGAATATAACATATTGTTCAGCCATCACAAGCTATGTTTTCCATATTGCAGGATGCAAGACATTCATATGTCTGTGAGGCAGAAGAGTAATTGGTCTTTAGGTCAGTATCTTTTAATGCTCTCTGAAAATAACACAGTAGTTGTGTGAACTGGTTGTTGCTAATCTCTGTTCCCAGTCTAAAAATTGTTTAATATTTTTGGCTGCATTTTCTGGCAGTCTACTGAATTGCTGGGTGAAAATACAGTAATTAAGAACAATTCACATTTCTTTAACTCTGTTTTTTAAGTGGATTTCCCAAAAGGAAAGCCTTTAATTACTGAATAGCCATGGAATAAATATCTACAGGATAACGCAAGTACCATTTCAAGCTCAGCTACATCACCTTTATGGCAATCATGCTTAATGTCAACTAATGAGCGTGGAGCTCATGAGAGAGTAGATATTGGCAGGATAACACACACATTGCTGCAACTACAAAAGGTCATCGGATTTTTAAGCTTTCAGTTAGCAAACAGCTACTTAAATGGGCAGGAACTAGGATTGATATTTCAGGCATGGTCACAGTAAAATCACTTAAATACATAAGTACAAGCAGAGAAAATCTGACAGCTTCCACCTCTGTGGCAGTAGGGAGAAAGCAGACCTGACCTTGCTGGCTCTTACCTACTTTCCCTGCACTGAGTGCAAGGCAAGAACTACTCCAAGTGGTTCATGTTTGTCCCCCACCCATGCACTCATCGACTTCAGACATTAAATCACAGATTTAGCTCTCCCTTCATTTCAAACAAAACCTTCCTACTAAGTATTAATCAAACCATTTTAGAGACTTTTTTTTTTTCCTCTCTCTTTTTTATTTTAAGCCTCTCTCTTAATGTTATGGTACTCACTTCTGAAACTGAGACTTTCTGAAGTGATTTCCCTGAAATCAAGACAGAGGTTCGGATGTGGAAAAATAAATTATAATTTGGGTCTCCTGGCACTGATTTTGTCCCTTGGGATATGCGTTTTATACGAGTGGTATGTGGCCAGTGTTTCCAGCTCGCTCCAGTATTTGATTTTATAGTCACAGTAATGAGTATTGCTCATCTTGGTTCCTGCTAGAGCATTTACTGTATTAAAATCTGTGTGCTGTGTTATCAAGTTGAACTCAAGGGTTGATGCATAACAATCCAGTGTTTAAGGCTCATTTAATATTGCAGTTTTTAAACAGTTTTTCATACTCCTTTGTCCTTTATTAAGAATTGCTGCCAGGACTGAGTGGTCCTAAGTGAGCAAGTGTATTGCACAAAGAAGTAGCTTGCAAAATATTAAAGAAAAGATGTATGTGGAAAAGGAGAAGTCATATGTTAAACTGTACCTCTAGCTCCTCATGATGTAGGAAAAGGTTAAATTCCTCAATTGTATATAACTTCTTTTTGAAAGAATAGCATTTCCCCCCTCAGAATTCTTCAGTCCTCTGACCTGTAAAAAAAAGTCATAAAAGTAATGCTGCTGTAGTTCTGTAGTTTGTACAGTGTTGGTCAGATCTAGAAATGATACGAATGCTGGTAATAATTCCTAATAATCTAATAGGGAGGAGGGTCTTGCTTCCTTTCACTGTAGCAATCTTAAGACGTAGGCATTTAGTACATTTTAGTTGTCAAATTAATAAAAATCATCAATAAACATCTCACCATGAGAAGTCATAACACTGGAGTGAGAGATGAAATACATTATTCATATGGCTATAACCAGATTTGTTTAGAGACTGAGGAACTCTACACTGAGAGACAGATTTTTAGAAATTGCCAGTGAAGATTTAGAATCTGGCCTTTCATTGTCATTATCGACTTGCTCTTTGTGTGTGTTTGCTGTTAAAACCTTAAGCATCTAATCCTGTGTTAAGTTTGCATTTCTAAATCAATACTAGAAAAGGAAACTTTTGTTTGCAGAGTTTTTCTATCTCTGACACAACAAATGAAAACTGTTAATGAGGAAGTCTTAATTTCCATCTACATTTCTACCATGCAGAATAAAATTACTTGAAACTATAGATAGATGTTATTGGTTGCTCAGTCGTTCATGTCTTCTGTTATGAATTGCTGTTGTTATTACTCTTAAGAATATGTTTGATGGGTGACTGGAGTCTGTTGCACCTCTCTTTGCACCAAGGGGATTGTTGTGCAGCTCCCAAAGCAACTTCTGAACCCGTGGAACTGTGATGCAGACTGTGAATTGGTGTAATGACAGTGCAGCAGTACAGAAAAAAATAGGTGAACTAGCAGGCTCCTTTCTGCAAGATCACAGGATGCCTGGAGATGAACATAGTGAGCTGGAGATATCTTTCCTAACTTTGAGTTTGTTAATAACTGATGTCTTTATAATCCAGGTCTGTTGTCTTTGGAAAAGCTGTGGTCTTTTTTAATTGTGTGTGCACTTTAAACCTTCAGGAAGAAATTAAATTCAGAATAATATACACACATGACAGACCTGAGCTCCGTCTCTACTGAAATGTCTTTTCACTCCTACTAATAGTAACTTGGTGGGGGTTATTTTGGACAATGTAATAGAAAATACGCAACTCAGTGTGATGCCATTTTAAATAGTCTTCAGTGTCTGTGCCATTTTCCATTGGGTAATTGTGCATAAAGGTGTTTGCTGTGTTTTGCCTCAGATGGGCCCTACTGAAGTACAAGAGGTGTCTTTTTCAAGACAACAGCTGTATTAATATTAGGCAGGTTTTCCTGCAGACAAGGGAAATAGGGCACAATAACAGTTTTGTGTCTAATGTTACTCAAATAGAGATGCTAAAAATGAATAGGCAGGGGGTCTCCTGGTAAAGGTAAATCTATCAAAACCACTTGCAGGTCATTTTGAGCTAGATAACAATCTGTGGTGTGCACTGTTTTAGTATTGTATAATGAGAAAGGTAGTAGTTCTGACAGAAATCTAGGAACAATAAGGTAGGATTTAAGTAACTGAATTTCTTTAGAATTAGCCCTGAATGCAAGTCTCAGTGTGATTAATAAAGAAAGGAATTCTTTATAAAGTTATATGTTAATATTATTGATGCATAGGAGGTACTGAAAATTACTGATGTATTTGTAGAGCTTGAGCATCTTCCTCCGTTGCATGCCAATACATGCTTTCTGAAATATATAATCAGTGAACTATTTCAGTGTGGTACCAGTCAGATTTGGCAGCAGGTGTGAATATCATCTCCTTCTGAAGCAAGTTAATTGTCATTTGTTCAATTTAATACAGGTATTTTCTGCTGAAGGGGAAGTATCAGTGTGCTACCTGCTCAATGAGGATATTTAGATTCCATGGCTCTTTTAGTAAAACTGGGTTTTTTTTTTGCATTCATTGAGAATGTGACCTGCTGAAATCTGTAATTGTTAGGCATGTTCTTTGGCTGTCAGCTGTCACTCTGTTGTAGAAACTTCATTGGCCGTGCATTTGACATAGAAACCTTCTGGGGTAAGCAGAACTGCTGTGTTAAAGTATTGCTAATAAAAATGTAAATAGCAAAAGACACATTATCCAGGGAAATTTAGGTCTGCAGAATGTGCAGATCTACACGGTGAACCTCTGTGAGGAGCAGCAGCAATAGAAATTTGGGTATCGGGACAAGCAAAGTTGGCTTTTGACTCTTCAAAGCGTCACAGATGGCAGGGAGGCAAATTAACAATTCTTTGAAAAAACATTTGTGTGTGTTACCAGGCTTTTGACAGATGGATTTCTGCAGTAAGGCCTGCAAGTTTCCACTGCTGCTGAATTCAGGGGAGTTAGCCTTGGATCAGTAGGGCTTTCTGAAGCCTTCAGGGCTTATACAGGGAGGTGAGTGAGTGATGTCCTTGGATATTCAAGGAGATACTTGGTAAGAAGTCAGGCAGAGGTATGAATTTCTGCGACAGTGATATGAAAGAAAGAACTTTTTAACTTGAAAGATATTAGTTTTTCTCTCTTCAATAAATGTGTACATGACTGATATTCAAGTTGGTTAAGTTTGGTAACTGGATCAGCAGTTTCCATGGTAGAGCCTGACCATTGGACCTGCTGATTATAAAAGCATAGTTCTGTAATTCCTCCTGAGAGCCTCAAACAAAATCCCTTTGTTGCAGTTTTCTTTGAGGTGGCTGAGCCTATCAGTGCTGCCCCTCTGGATCTGTGAGAGCAGCATCTCATGGATCTGCCCTGTATCAACCCTGTGACACAAATTTTGAGCCACCTGAGTTCCTGGAGTGGGAAAGGAGTAAAGACATTAAGAAGACACAAATCGCTATTGACTGGTTACAAAAGAAATCAGAAGGGATCTAAACCTAAGTATTTGATAAAAACTAGAGAGTCAAACCAGGGCGAGTTTGTTGCTGTAAGCATAGATGCAAACCCACTCATCTTACAGGAAGAGAAGATAGGTGTGTACTGATATTTTAATGTCTTAAGCTTCTTTTCTCAGATGTCTTCAAGTATCTTCTAAAAAAAAAAAAAAAAAGAAATAAAGAGTGGGATTAAACTGACCTCAGATCTGCTGCATAAAGTCATATTTACCATAGAGTAAAAGTAGGTCTTAAAGAGAATTAGGAGTGTTTATCTGGATGGCTGTAGAAATTCTTGTCATTTTGGATAAGAGCCAACATGCAGAAATGAAGAATTAGGAAGCAAGGAAAAGGCCCGGTGTAAATAGGCTTCACCCAGACGGTGGCCGGGCTCTGGACGCGGCTCCTCAGAGCAGAGGTCACTGCACCAAGGCTGACAGAGTTTAGGAAGTGTTTGAAAAATACTTTTGGGCACACTGAGTGACTCTTGGGGATGGTGCTGTGCAGGGCCAGGAGCTGGACTCAAGGATCCTGGTGAGTCTCTTCCAAATCAAGATATTCTATTATTCTATAAGCAAAAACCAGTAGGATTTATTGGCAATCAGAGATTTCAGTAAAAGACGTGTGTCACTTCAGGAGGCATGGAGAGGATTCCATGGTGGGGTATGTGGTGGGCATTTCCTCTAGGATTAAAAGTAGTAGAGCAAATACAAGCCACCTGAGAGGAATTTCAATGTGAAGTAAAAAAAAAACTAAAAAATCCTTTTGCTGAGGCAACAAGAGCAAATGGGGGACACAACAATGTGCTCAGTGTACTACCCTATCTGTCCATGGTCCGTGGCAGGAACCACTATATCCCTTTTCTAGATCACCTGTAAGTTGCCAGAACCTCTCACTTCTCAAATAAGTAACCCTATATCACCCTTTGAAAAATCTTCCTCAAAATCTCAGTAGCAAAAGATGAGAAGGCAGATGTGTTGTAAAGCAGTGATTTTGCACATTAGTGCAAGACTGTGTTGGATTTTGGAGTTTCCAATGTCAGATTTTAACTGAACCTTGAACTGGACCACTGCATAAATCTGCTCCAAAATACAAATGCATTATTTCTAATCTTAATAAAAGCAGCAGCTGCAGATGGCATTAAGATCTTTAGGGGAAAAAAAAGGCTTAAAGAATCATTGTGGATGGATTTTCATATTTTAAAACTATTCATTTTTTTAAGTAAGTTTCCAAAGATTTGTAATTCTTCTTATTGTATTGGATCATCCAGCAGAATTTTTAATGCCAGGGAAGGAATGCTTCACACTGGCAGGCTGAGGGAGAGAGGAGAAACTTAAAATTCCATCAGTCTAAGAAGAAATACAATTCATTGCTGATAGTACTTTAGGAAATGTTAGGAAGAGCTAGTCAGGTGCATGGGTGAGAGCATCTTCTGGGAGTATTGATAGACAAGGCTAATAAAGCCAGGGCTCAAGAATATTAAAGAAAGAGTGTTTGGCAGGGAGCCATAAGCAAAAGATTTATCTCTGTATTTAAAAATGAGTAGAACTGCAATTGAAAGGAGGTGGAAAAAAGCAAAACTAGATGTGTAAAGAGCAGAACCAGAGTACTGATGCTATTGGTACAGGAAACTGAGGCTAGTGAGCTGGGGCAAGATTCTGTCCCAGTTCCTAAATCTCATGTGAACATTAATGAGACAAAACTATGAACTTAAAAACTGATTTATTTTCACTGTCACAACACCAGGTCTTCTTATTTCAGTTTTCAGCTGTCATATCCTAACATAGCATTGAAACTGAGCATTTCTCTTTCATTGCATCTTTTCCTTGTTTAAGTAAGAGCAGTTTGCTCTTCCTGAACAGATTGAGCTTGGAGGCCTTATATGGTAAAGCTGGCTTTTCAGTTCTTAGAGCATTTCTATGACTTTTTTTTTCCCTTACAGATTGGTGGCATTATAAAATTTTGCATTTGAAAAAATTTATTTGCTAACTGTACTCTGCCTACCTACCTAATATTCTGTATTGGCTTTTTGTGCCCTAAAACCTGTATGATCATTGATGGTGACAAATTTCTGAGCGATAAGGAGCCCCAAATGCTGCTTCTTTATATAAGCTCTAATTGGAGCAGCTGGCTGTTTGTTGAGTTGCTTACTAAATACGTAATTGGAATTGTGGTGAGGTTGTCTATTTGAGGGCTGTTTGGCTGTCTTCCTGCTGGAGATCATAGTGTATTTCACTTCTTAGCCTGTGGGAGCAAACTAGGCAATGAGCTCTTTAGGAAATCCCACCCTATGATTACAACCAAAAATAATTTTCTAGCAAACGGTCGTTACTGCTTCCTTTTTCTTTTAAAGCTGAGACACCTGCTGGGAGTTTGACTCTGTAGGACTCTTAAGATGATTTGAAGGTGCAGGAATTGAACCTAAAAATGATTTAGAGGAGCTCTTCAATACTTCAATAGAGACACAGTTGTAGGCCTGTCATTTCTGGACCTCCAGGACAAAGAAATAAGTGTTGGATGCTTCGGAAAGGGAGTATTTGCATCTAAACATGTGCCTTTTGCTATGCACATGTTCATAGAAACTCAGAAACTTTGTCAGTTTTGCCCTCCTTGGGTTGATTTAGAAATGTGTATTGAAGAATCTCAATTACTCTCTTTTCAGCATCCTTATTACCTTAAAGATGTAGTACCCAAAGGACTACAATTCTTTAAGACAATTGTTAGCTAAGTTGTTGAAAATCTTTTGATTACAGCTGATAAAGTAGTGAGACCATTGGTATTAACGAATGAATCACCTTCAGCAGAACTGCAGAAAAGCTGAAATTTCAGAAGTAATATGATGCTGCTTTGTAAAGAGAGCAGTAGATGTGGGACCATGTTGTGCTCAGCACTTATACCAGAGTCAACCCCAATCAACTCCTCTGAAGTTACCAAATCCGTGCTAACTTCATGGTGAGAGCTTCGTGGGGGACGGTGGTGTGCCGTGGCTTGCTTTACTCCTGGGTGGATTACCAAGGTTCAGCACTCCGGTTGTTGCTGACTTGTGACTCCCAGCAGTGCATCTCTTCCTTGCTGCACCCTGGCTGCAGCATTGCAGGAGGCTGATGGAAATGTCACTTGGAAGCGAGGTACTCAAGTTCCCTTGTGTAAAAAACAGCTGATTTTTTTTCCTCCTAAGAGATTGTGTCATTAGCTAGTTGCTTTCACTTTTCAGAGTTTACCTGAAAATGTGCAGAAAAAGTTTCTTTCTGTATTTGATGTAAACAATTTGGGAATACAGTCTTTTGGCTTTTCACGGTGGGTGTTTTGGTCCTGCAGTGCAAATGGATGGGGATGTCTGCAGTACTCTGCTGCTGCTCTACTGGAAAAGTAAATTGAAAACCAGAAACATTGCTGATCCTTTCTGAGTTCTTCCACAATGATTTAATATTCCCTCATTTGTTCTGAAGTGTGATTTTTGCATTTATTTTGCTTTGAGCCTCAAGTGACACCCATCAAGCCTGATTATACAAAGTCTTTGCGGTCAACCACTACTCAAGAAGAAGGAAGGATATAAACATTACTGCCTGTTTCATAAAGAGGCATATTAATCTCACTCTGCCAGGCCTTTGTGAACCTTTGCAGTGGATAAATGATACTACAATTCTTCAAACATATAGGGAAGGGAAGGCTGGTTACTTATGCTGTCAGCTGTCATTGGAAACATAAAGTCTGTGTTTCTACAACTGCTGACAGTTTGTAGAAGTAGTGAATAAAAATATGCATTCTTAGTCAAATTGTGCTGCCTAACCAGAATATGCTGTTAGCCTGATATACTATTTTTGGGTGAAATGTAATATGTTTGATTGAATACTTCTATTGTGAGTTTAGTATTTCATCTTTCTGTCTGTATTTTCAAGGCTATAAATAAATTCATGAGATCATTTTGACATTATCTTACAATGAACATCTATGGTAATTCCTGGAAAAGATATAAGAATTAATTTGTCATTTTGATCAATCTATACTTATATATATTAATTGTTATAATATTTTTGTCACCTTATAAAAAACTTACAATTGTACTCTTAAGACTATAATTTCAAGAAATGTCCTTTCTGGTAGTCATTGTTAACTGGTGCTTTGAAAAGTAGATTTAAAAAAGGATTCTATTATTTTTTTCTTGCGGTCATAAATAGAATCTTAAATAAACCACAATAATGCAAACTCTAATTCATATTTCTGTGTAATTACAGAAAACACAAGTGGTTATTTGTCCTCTGTAATTTTCTGGCTTTATTTTCTGTAAATGCCAGCTCCACCATTTTTCTATATATTTTCATTTTGTTAGCTGAAGGAAAATGTCATTTCCCAATAGACAGAATCAAAATCCTCTGTAAATAAAGTAAAATCAGAAATGTAAAATGTCAGCAACTGTTTTCGTTTAAGGAAGGCCATTTTCTTTGTGTGTTTGCATGCAGTGAATAGGGAAAAGAAGTTGCGCTTTTTTCACCAGTATTGCCAATAAAGATGATATTTCAAGCAGCATTTTTAATTTGTTCTTCTCCAGGGGCTGACAATGAATTATTAACCGTTTTAACAGCAATGCTGCCAGTTCACAGTGTGTTTGTAATCCGAGATTGAGTCCTATCCTCCTTGAAGGAACAATACTTTGTTCTGTGAATTCAGTACAATTTCATCTGGGGTCAGATGACCTTCAAGAAATACCTGTAGTGGGCTGAGACTGTATCATCCCTGAATAGTCCGACCTGTGAATTGGAGGTTTTGCTGGAAGAGAGCTGAGGTAGCAGAACAAATCGTCCAGGTGCTTTTCAGCATCTTTTGTGCAAAATAACTGTCTTTGTTTAATCAAGGCTCACTAGCTATCCGAGCCAAGCCACTCAAGTCTGTGCTGAAGAAGAGGGATCCTTATACAATCAATTCCTCAGTCAACAGCAGAGGGGTGGACTCAGCCACAGAATTAGCCAACAGCTTATATAGGGAAAAGGCTCATGCCATGTAGAAACGTGCAGCCATTGGAGCTGCCATCTTTTAGTTTTTTTCTTGGTTTATTTTGGGGAGGGTGAGATTAGTACATTGGGCTCCAGCTTAACTCCAAAACCTGCATAGCTGTCTTTGATTTACCTTCCTAACCTCCATCTTAGTCTTGCCTTGTGCAGAGGGGGCCTGGCCTTTGGAGAGTGCATTTCCTTCCATCTAGGATGTGCATAGCCCAATGTGAGTCTTTTCACTCACTGCAGAAGGACCATAAACCGTGTCATAAACATAGGTTAGGTATTACCCTTGGTTGTCTACAGTTGGGAAGGATGAATTTGGTGTTAACGCCTCAAACGCACAATCATGTATTGATTCTGACAGTCATGTAAATTATCTTTAACAACCCCTCACTGTGTATTAAAGTGTAGTGCATTCATTTGTGTTTATTGTGGTCTAAGACTGCATGCACTGATGGTTGCCATGGGACAGGTAATATTTGTTAGCTGAATAAACTATAATAACTGGATTTGGAATCTAATCCCTGGCTGAATGTGTGCACAGACTATTGTTGCTATTGAACTTTTTATTAGAGGATTTGTGTGCTAAGAAGCCAACATTAATAGATGGGAATCTAAGGTAGGTAGATGTGATCTGCTTAGTTTAATATCCTGTCTCAAAGAGAAATTTGTTTAGGATAACAGTATCTCATAACAGGGAGTGAAGAGGAAAGAGTTAATGTTTCCTTTTTTTAAAGTATATCACTAGTCACTTTTGTGGAATGACTCTTCTGTCATGAGACAGCTAAAGTTCCCTCTCAATATAACTCATTATTTTTGATACATTAATTATGAATCTTCTTGTTTATTTCCCTTCTGGGATAAACACTATCAATGTTTTCAAATCCAACTTCAAAGGAAGAAGCTCTGTTTACAAAGAATTCTGAAAAATATGGCTAATCTTAAAAGTATACAAACTCTTTGTTATCATTGTAATGTTATATTTATTAAAGCAGCCTAGAAAAGGATGGAGTCAGAAAATAATGCCCTCTCTGTCCATTGACCTGACACTATTACCTTTGCACTAAAGATAACTGGAGTTAGTATGAGAAAATCTGTCTTGTTATGTTTTGGAGGATAGGGACAGACATATTTCTTATAAAATCTACAAGTTTTATTTTTGAGATTTTGAATGAAAGTGCTGCCCAATTCCACAGCAGTGCCTTAGAAATGGGTAACAAAAGGAAACATAAACCAGGCAGTGCAGTCACTGGAGGAGCAAAGATAATCTACATATTTATGTGAATTAATAAGAACAACTACTTCTCTTTGCTGTCTCAATTGCTTCTTCCAATTATAGCATCCCTTTTTATCTGTCTTAATGTTTTTCTTAATTAATACTGGTGAAGACATACTCATCTGTGTTGTCTAGACATTTTTTACATGTAAACATATTAATTATTAAAAAATCCTATGTTTCTTGTGACCCCAGCAAATTCTGAAATGGCCTGAATACCCTTAGTATTGTTTGCCTGAGGCTGTATTTTGTGTACTGAAGACCTGTAAAGTAGATACGGGTTCAGGCTTTGGAATGAACTGCCCAGGGAGATGGTGGTGTTGGGGAAATTTCGCTATCCAACCATCCAGGAGCCAGTCTGGCAGTCACACCTGCAGCACCTGAGCTGAGACCGAGGCCGCTCCACGGCTACAATACCCCACACTCACCCAGCCAGACCAGGATTCCCACAGCACAGTCTCAGATGTCTCAATTGTTAAAATAATTTTATCTTGGTGCAATAACAAAATAATAGTTCAAGCTGGTGCCTCCAAGGAGGGACCTCGAACGAAGACCTCTCACAGTCTAAGCACAAAATGTCTGTGAGTCCTTGGCTCCTGCCCTGGGTGTCCTGTCCCCTGGCTGGTGCCACAGGCCCCTGGACCCTTTGTTTTGCAAAGGGTGGCATTTCGTGGCCTCTCGCCTGGGGCTCAACCTACAGCTCACCCTGCAGCTGCTCACTGAGCTACCTGCACTGAATGTGTTCCTCAGCAGTGCAATCACCATCCCTGGAGCTGTTCAGGAAAGCACTGGATGTGACACTCAGTGCCATGGCCAGTTGACAAGTGCTGATCAGTCAAAGGTTGTGCTCAATGGTCTTGGAGGTCTTTTCCCACATTAATGATTCTGTGATAATATGGATTGGAGGACTGGAGTTAGAACTCAAGTTTTCTATGTAATGAGCAGTGAGAGCTATGTGACCTTGACTGTACATGAAGGGGGGTGTGGATATATATACACACACACACATATATATATACGCATATATATACACATATATATATATATACACATATATATGTATATGTGTGTGTATATATGTATATGTATATGTGTTTCCTCTGTAAAAACCTCAGACTTTTTCACATCTCAAAGCTTTAACATTTCAATTAGAAGTCTCTTATGCCAACGGCAGCCTTTCAGATGAGTTTTTTATTTCCTTGAGCACTGGCTCTCAATTTATTATTGCGGATGACAAAGAATATTCAGGAGCATTAAAATGCATGTCAGGATGTTCTTCAGACCAAAAGATTTGTTTAGTTTGCTGTTGCACAGGCACAATGATATTCTGAAAGGACCAAGACATTAGAATAATTTTAAATTAGGTTTTACAGCTTCATATGTTTCTTGCATAGCGATAGATGACTTGTTTTACAATACAAATAAGGTATTTGGAATTAAGTGAGGAGCATAAAGTTAAATATAAACTTGCTGATTCCTTGCAGAATTGTAGTCTAACAATTATTACCTCCTGGAAAATTATAAGATGTAAGTACATCTCAAAACTTGTTTTTCAGTTTGGGAGCTAGATCTGAGCTGTCTGAGTACTTGATGAAGCATATTTTATATAAAAATTGAAAAAGCGGGTTTGATGGGATAAGGTTTTCTTCCATGTATCAGTGTTAATTAAAAAAGAAAGAAAAAGGCCTTCTGATTGTCAATTTCTGTGTAATGAAGTCTTAGTAAAGATTTGGTAGCTATTACAAAAAGACAGGTCAGAAAGAGCCAACTCATGCCTAGCCCAGGGGCAAATCTCAAGTTGTTAGTACCTCTGCCTCTATATTGCTTAATTGTTGTTTTTCAAGGCGTCAGAAGATGCTGTGAGGGAGATGTTAACAGCTGATGCTCCTGCTGGCACACCATAACTGCATGCAGCAGAGATTGCACGCACCTTGTCTGAGGAGTCTTCACATAGTGAAGAGAGCAAAGGACTCCATTTTTACTGTGTCTTTGAGTACAAACTCCCACCTTAATGAGCAATGGGTTGCTTTTGCTACTGTAGAATAACAATAGAGGTTGCTTGAATTTTTTATTAGGTCAAGGAAATTCAGGTTAAATAGTTGCAAATTAGACCATGTTCAGACTTATGTTCTGTAAATGCAACTCAACTTTTAATATGCATTTTGTAGACTTTTCATCATGGTTATATTTATTATCTTGCTGCAAGAAATAATTCTTGAAGGATTATTATAGGGCTTTCTCTTCTGTCAGGGAAAATAAAATCATATTCAAAATATGTTTGATGTGAAAGTGCAAAATATGTGTCCTTCATTTTATATGTAAAGGCTGAATAAGTGCCAATTTTGCACATTCCCTAATTAATTTGAATTTAACAAATATTCATTTACTAAACAATGCACTTCCTTGCTTATTGAGATTGTGAATAGGTGTGGGAAATATACATTTTGTTAACTACACACAGTTATAAAAGTAATTTAATCCAAAGTCATTATTCAGTTGTCCATTATTTGGGAAATAAAGCATGGCAGTCTGCATCCATATTGGTTCACATGTTTGGGCCCAGGACTTGGGATGACAAAGGTAATGTCTGGCTGCCATTTAAATTGAAGGATCAGTGTTCCATTTTTTCATTTAAATATGAGCAATGATTGCTATAAAGATCCCAATGACAGCAAAAGAGCTTTTCAAGAGTACTGGCTCCTGTTAGTGTTGGAAAAATAATATCAGCTCCAAAGATTTCCCTTGACTGAGATTTTGTAACAGTTCTCTCAACTGTTCATTTACTTAGTCTTTTTTAAGATAATAAAGTTGTATGGAAATGCTTATTAAATTAAGTAACACTGATAGTAGGAAAACTCAGTTTTAAGTCTTTTAACAAAGAATCTATTTGGCATACTTCAGTATGATAGTAGTTAAGATATCTAAGGATGTAGTTCTCAATTTTTCTTTTTAATTTTTTTTTCCTCCTAAGACTTCTCCACTCTTAACCAGCAGCAACAGGAATTGAAATCTTGGTAATAATTCTTGTTATTTTCATAGAGAGAGAAAACAGAGGTTTTGTTTATTTGTTTAAGAAAAAGACAAAAGGCAACAGCAATTATTTCAGCTTAGAGCACTTTCCTCCACAGCTAGACAATTTTAAAGTGGCTGAATCAGTTTCTTTTAGTAAAGGCCAGATGGAGAGAGACCAGATCAACAGTGCAATCTGAGTATGAGAAGCGAAAACCTGGTTTAAGCAGACAGTACTTGGTAAACCCACAACAGGTTGCTGTTTTCTGTTATTCCCCTCACATATCTCCTGTGTATATAAAGTATTGATTCCTTCATCAAAATTCTCTCTAGGAAGAGTAAGTAGCCTTGAATCTTAATAATATTTGGCTACTTCAGCTTCCCCTTTCTGATTTTTTTTTTTT
>VXBU01013112.1:1010784-1065733 GCA_013400315.1 Bombycilla garrulus | reverse complement strand
TTTTTTTTTTTTTTACATTTCCATTGTGGATGCATTAGCTTGTACTTGAGATGATGCACTTGAAGGCCTTCTTACTGTTGAACTTGGTCAGCAAGGTACTTGTAGGTGTTTTCTGCATTTGGGAGCATTTTGCTGACCATATTTTGCTATTTATTCTACTCTAGAAGTAAATGCAGGCATGGTTCCCTGAAATCACTATTTGGCAGCAAGGGCTAATGACAGGACCAACCTCCCAACCAAGTCTTCTGAGCATCTCCTCGCTGGTGGCTGATGCAGACCTGTGAGTTAGAAAAGAGCTGTGTCTGTTGTGGGAAGTGTTGACTGAAGGCTGGCTTTTAGAACTGGGCACTCAAATGGGCAGTGTGCTGCCTGCTGCTTTCCCATATCCAAAGGTGTTATATTGCAGACTGTAAATGTGGCCGTTGACTGTACATCACGATTGTGTCATATAAGTGCAGCTGGAAGAACATTTGTCTGGCATTAAACCATACAGCTCAACTCTTTCAGACAGCAGCACACACATAACGGTTTCAGATCGTTCATCCGTCTAGTTTTTGATATACTGTGAAAAGAAATGCCAGAATTTATGCACATGGCCATGCTGCTGACAGATTCCTCAGGATACTTTGAAGAAATCTGACAGCTCCAATTTAAGTTTACTAATGTGATAAAGTGTTTTTTAAAGGGTATAAACATTTTATGGGAAGCAGCAGTTTTGCCAGTGAAAGTGTTCAGCTTTACAAAAGCATAAAGAAAACAAATGCCCTTCCATAAAATAACATTGGCTTTACAATAATATTGTTAGAGAAATTTATATAGTTAAATCTCCAGAAGGAAGTAAAGAATTCCAAAGGCCACTGGATTTCTGGGACAAAATATTGAAAGATTATAAATGTTTTAACAGAAGTAAAGTTATATTGTGAAAAGATTAAAAGCCCAAAACAAAATAACTTCTGTTTTGTTTTGTTTTGTTTTGTTTTTTTAAATTTGATCCTCTAAATTGCACTTCATTCTTTATGGAAACACCTTTACAAAAGCCAAATCCAGTTGTTTAATCTCTAAAAATAATAGTCCTTGGTTGATAATGAATGTTTGGACTAATTTCCTTAATGCCTTTAACCTAGCATGGATGAAATAGAGCTTCAACTTGAGCTTGTGAAAAACTTAATTGCTGTTCAGGATAATGACTTGTTTTCTGCTGTACTGTACTGCATAATGTTCTTTTTTGCAGTAAAATCACATCTTAGGGTGCGAACACTTAAATAACAATTACTCCAACTTTATAACCATCAAAGGAAGATAAGCACCTTGTTGTTCCCCACTTCGGAGGTGCACAAATCAAGTTGAAGATAATCAATTGGTTTGATTGTGTCAAGTGTAAATTTGAAACAATAAAGACAGTGGAATAAACTTCTACTGTCTGCATTGAGACAAGCCATCCTCCTACCATCACTCTTTTGCACAGGGAGCATGTGAAGTGACAGTAGAGGAGATAGCCAAATGTGTTGCCAGAGGCAATTAATTACCCAGGAGGGGAAAGGAATTTAGGGATGAAATAGCTCTGCCTTCTACTAGTTGCTGAAATCTGATGTGCCAGCAGACCACTAGAAAGTGTGCAATATACCTCACAATTGGAGGGGAAGGAGAGGAAAGATGTGCAATCTGTGAAATTACTCGGTAAGCCCAAGATTCACAACTAATCATTAGAAGTGATTTTGAACAATAAAAATAATAAATAAAATGTATATTGAGGAGATTCTGTATATCACAAATATGTCAGAAGTGTTTTTGAGGAACCAACTAATATTTGAAAGAGCTTGTTTGATAGTCTATCTGGGTTTTCTGGTGGACTTACTTTCCTTCTTCTACAGCTGCTTTGTGTATTTCACTGTTGGCACAGGAGTCTGTGGATGCCAAACATTTGCAATGGTTTAAAAATGGATTAAGAAATTCATGGAAGAAAATACACCTATGCTCTTAAACATAAAGCTGCCACTCTTGTTCTGAAAACTACTGAACTGTGAATTGGTGGAAGAAGGCAGTGTAGAAAAACTGTAGGGCAAAAAGTGTGGAGCAGAGATTTACTTTTCTATTGTAGTTTTTCTCAGAATCTATTCCTCTCCTGCCATGTAGAAAAGATATTGATATGAACCCTCTGTCATCACCGGTGTGGTTAATCATGGGAATATCTCAAAAGCATAAAATTGTAAAAGCCCTGTTAAGCATCTTCCTCTGGTCAGTGCTTCCTGTGGCTATATTAGTTTTTAAAAATATTAAATTATAAATTCACACAGTATATTTTAAACTTTAATATTATTCTCTGAATAGATTTGCATTGAATATTTGCTCTACTATAACTGAATATGCTTAATTAAAAACTGCTTCAGTAGTATGATACATATATCACACAGTAAATGATCCTGTTCAGAAGGAGATGTACCAGAATACATCTGGGTGCTCCTGGAATGATTCAACATACCCTTTCTCAACCTTCAAATGGAATTCCCTGATAGCCTTTTTATGTGATGTTTGCTGTATATTGCCTTCATTAAGTGATGGATTCAATGGATGAACATGATATTGGGTGCTAAACTTTCTCATCACTTTCTAAATCTTCTCATTTCTTTCAGCAGATAGGTGTGGATACACTCTTCTCTGTAAATGTGACACCCATCTGTGACACCCAGTTACTCATTCCTTTCTTGCCTCTTACAGCACACTCATCATTTTTGCTTAAGCTGGCTCAAAATTTAGCATCTAAGTACAATTTTGATGGAATGAAAGTGCAAGAGAATAATCCTAAGAATGTCACTGAGCTGAAAACCGTGGAAGTCTAGCTCTTTTCACTGGTGGAGTTGAGGTGCCCAGTATTTTACTGCCCTGAGAGCCCAGGGGTGGCTGAGGCTCAGCTGAGCTGGATGTCCTGGCTCGTGCCTGGTGCCAGAGGCCGTGTGGGTCACTCCCACAGCTGCACTCACTGCTCAGCCTCCCAAGCAAATACTGTAGCAGGTGTATTTAGCACAGGCCTAACGTGCACTGACAGTGCTGCAGAGCTGTGGCTGCTCCAGCTGTTACAAATGCGGTTATTCCTGCATACCCATGGGTAAGTGGTAAGAGCATCTGTCTGGGCAATGTAAAACTAGGGTCAGAGGACTGCTGTAACTAGAGGGAATCCAAGCCAGAGCTTGTGATTTTCAGAGAAATCTCCATTCCCCTAGGAGGGTTTCTACTTTCTACTCAGTGATCGGTAGATATAAAGGTATTTGTGAAAGGCAGAACCAAATTCAGGACTTTGCCTTCCTAGATGATTCATGGAAGAGGAGACCTAGAGAAAGTTCCTGTCGCTGCCCCTTCTCGCCTCTCTGAATCTCTTCTTGCTGACCCAATGAACAGGTATTAGTGTATGTCCTTGTGCAGTTTGGCTTTCAGCTAGCAGGTGTCATGCACTTTAACCTAATGTGTAGCTGATCATATAGTGCAGTAAAAATAACAATTCCTAAACTCCTTCCTCCAACTTAAAAAAACCCCTAAAACTACCTATGTTACTTGTGTGCATACAAAATAAAATGCTTAATTTGAGGGGAAGCTGACAATTCCAATTCTTTCAGTATCAAACTGGAGGCTTTTGCTCAGTTTACAATCTCTAGGAGGAGGTGCTATTTTATGTCATTTATATTATGTGCACTCTTGATCCTCTGCCCTTTTCAGTGTACCAACAGGAGTTGAATTCCACTCTGTATGGCTCAGTCTTTATATTCAGAATAGCGAGTGGATTAAAAAAAAAATAATAATTACAATAATTAAAAAGTACAAAAAATTTAACACAGACCCAAGGGAAATCAAATATACACAAATTTGCCTTTTTTACCCCTGCAATCAATATGTCTGTGCTGGCATGATAGGTAGGAGTGTCTTTTCATCATGCCTGTGCTTACAGGCGTGGCTCAGGGAGCCCTATCAGGGCAGTTGGTTAGGCAAACTTTTATGCATCTAAAGAAGCAAGGTTGTTTACTCTGCTTTGGCAGGTAGGTATCTTGACTTCCTTTGTGGATGGGACCAGAACAGCTTCTTGATAGTTATGCTGAAATTCAGCAAAGGTTTTCATCCCCTTCTGCATTTCTAGCCTTTTCCCTTCTGCATTCCCATGCCTTTTCTATAAGGAAACTAAATTCAGCTGTGGAAGTTTTAGAAGTAATTACATTGAAAATGCCATGTAGTAGGAAGAAGATTTGAAAACATGGTTCAATATTTTGTTTTAAATGGATTTATAATTACATATGGGAATTCTGTATTCCACAGTCCTGAATGGGACAGGAGGAGAAGAATGACAGCATGCGTGGGAGTATTGATTTTAAATAACTAGACTATTAAATGATAGCAAAAAATGTATCACTCAGTAGATACTTCTAAGGATGAAATCACTTTCATCTGTCACTGTGGAATGGAAATAAGTTTTAGACTTTAGCTTTTGATATAGATTTTATGGACTTTTTTGCCTGTATAATTGGATTAGAATTGCTGGACTTGTAACCTTTTTAGTGACTATTCATTCAAGTATTGACACACGTATGTGTTTTATCAGTATCACCCTTGTGGCTCAAAGGCTTGGTCTACAAATAAATGAGTATCTGTCTCTCAAGATATGTCTCTCAATTACTGCAAACTTCTAGAAAACATATAATTTATAATAATATTGATTTTCATTTTTCTTCCCTAACTTGAATTTAGCAACATCTCTTCAGGCTGACAGTGCTGGCTATAAAAACCCTTTGTTTGATTTCAGATGGAACCATAGTTCAAAAAGTCTCCCTGGATGATACTTAAATCGTGCCAGTCTCTCTGCAAAGTCTTTTATGACTCAGTAGAGTTGAGAGGCATTAAGTTGCCTGTAGTAGCTGTATCCAGTGAAAACTGCAGAAATTTGCTTAATAAAACTACTTTCAAATTTATGTTGAATTAGTATCATTAATACACAAGAGGTTTAAAAAAGTGGTTATGATATTGTAAGATAGTGGCTTTTTAAATTTAATTTTATTCTTAATGAGAAAGTGGGAAAATGCACTGGGGAGGTGATTTTATCAAGGATGGTTTCTAATCCT
The DNA here is from genome assembly GCA_013400315.1 of Bombycilla garrulus. Lineage (NCBI taxonomy): Eukaryota > Metazoa > Chordata > Aves > Passeriformes > Bombycillidae > Bombycilla > Bombycilla garrulus. The sequence goes on along the minus strand of VXBU01013112.1, from coordinate 1,060,634 downwards.
TTTTTCTTTGAATATTTGAAAAAAAACCAAACATGTCTTAGAACCTTTTTGTTCGTCGACTTCTAAATCTCTCAAATTTAGAGATTCAGTAATTCATGATTAGGAATAGCATCACATAGATGCAAAGCCCATTGGAACTGGAGAGCAGACACATATTTCACCTGGAAATATGACAGCTAGTCTGAATTTTCATGTGCATACAGTATGTATTTGAGTTAGTAAACAGGCAGTTTCCAAAAGCAAATGTAAAACTTTTACCCAAATGCTTAACTGGTATGAGAGTAATGTTGATCCAAATGTGGCCTTTGTGATCTCAGAGTAGTTTCTTTAATGTCTATGCACAACATATAATTGATTTTTTTTCTTTTTTTGGTGTGCAGAAAACCATATAGCTGTCCTGTATTACACACATCAGGACTTAGATTATGTACAATGCCAACAATATGAAAATATTAACTTAAAGAACAATTTTTATTCTAATTTTTCATTCTAATTTTATTAGAATTTTATTTTAATTGTAAATAAAACTGCTTCTCAACCACAGGGATTTTTTAATGTTTTGCTGAAAATACCTGAGCTCAGCTGGGGGAACTATATCCGTATGAACAGTCCTGTTAACATCAATATTTGGGGGTAATTGTGCTACAGAATAATTGGACAGTGGCACAGACTTGTTCTCAGGAGGTTCTTGAGGGGTGGGAAGCACTCTTTGATTTTCCCCTCTTCACTCCATCCTCTGCTCTTTCCAGTGGCTTTTGATTGTTGGTTGGGTTGGTTTAGTTTGGGGTGCGGGGGTGATGGTTTTCAGCCTTCCTTTAAGCTCTAAATATGTTTTCTTTTTGTATAAATGGAGCTTTACACACATGAATAATCTTTTTTAATTCAGTGGGGACTACTACTGTGATTTTCAACTGCAGATCATCCTCATTCTCTGAGGCAGGGATTAGTTCTCATGAAGTGCACAGCGTATTCAGTATTCAAAACAAGTAAACTACAGATGAAATGTGAGGGTTTGGTTGATGAGTGTGCAGAAATGTACAGATTTTAATGAAAGATACCACTGCTTTCTCCCTTATGCTTAAATATGCAAAACAGGCTAAGTAAACTTGTCTTAAACTTTCCAAAGTATTTTCTTTTGTCAGGAAGACCAGAAGGATAAAGATCTTACCAGATGTATGCTTTGAGGAGGTATATATGAAGGAAAAGACCCAGTTAGAAATTAAAGAGATGCTGTTCCAACTTGACCTTTAACATCCATCCCCAGATGATGCACTGTGAACAGCTCTAGTGGTTTTCACTTTAAAAATCTTGGTTTCCCTTAGTACCTGCTGAGGCTCTCTGCAGTCCACATTCTCCTGGCTGATAAGTTTCTGATAAAGGCTTTGGATAGAAACACACTGGCAGAAATTCCGATGGTGGTGCTAGTGGTCTGTATTCACAAAGGGGAGAGTCAGGTTGTGCTTTTTTAGTGGAGAGCAGAGGTCATTCACCTGGGAAATGTGGATGAAGTGTGCCTGCATTTGTCCTTTTTGTCTGTTTATCAGCATTTCTAAGGTGTGCATCTCTCTCACAGGAATCTGTCCATGATGTGCACAAACCAGAAATGACCTCTCACTGAATCAAAGGCAGGCTGTATCCAGAATAATCACAATCTTTATACACTAAAAATGCTTTTTTGAAACAAGACAGGTAGGCAATAAGCAGATGTTTTCTGGACCTTGATGTGTTGTTGTTCAGGCTAGTGCCGTGAAGTTTCAGCTGCTGCCTTGGGACCCTGTGGATACAAACTTGCTTGGATTTCTTACAGCGTGTGGTGATGCTGGGAACGATTACCACCAACCTCTCTTTTCCTCTCCTTCCTGGTAGCATTCCTAGATAATATGCAGCTGCAAACTTGGCAGTATTGGCTGAAGAAACTCAGGCTAATAATTTAGGACATTCATGGGATATTTTTTTAAATCTTAAGTTTGTTTCAGGTTGCAGAAAGTTGCATCAAGAGGCAGATGGGGAGTTCAGCAGCAGATGATGCCTGCCGCAAAGAAGGCTGAGGACATTAAATGGGGATAAAGAGAAAAATAAGCTGCAAGTGCCTTTTGAAAGCTTTTGAAGCTATAATCCATCTGTACTGTAGGTTTTTGTGGTGTTTAGAAACCCTAGTCAAGACAGTTTTTTCAGCTTTGGATACTGGTGGTGGCATAAGGCTAAATTAAAAAAAAGTGTGAAGTTGTAGTAACTGTAGTAGCAGAAAAAGTTGAAGCCACAGGGGTGAACAACAGCTAACATATCAAAGTGTAAAGTATGTTTTATCTCAGTTCCTTGTCCTTTTGTAAGATATTAATGGTTTATTTGAAATGCAAATGAAAAAGGATGAAATTTTATTGCAAAACCATATTCCACATTAAACTTTGATGTCTCATTGTACAGAAAGAGCTTCTAAATTTTTTCATAGTTTTTAAAATCTGCTCAACCTATTCTTAAAGGACCTGCATTTAAGATAAAAGATTTGGTAAGCAAACAGCAGTTGCTGTTTTAAGTGCACACTCCTATTCTCCAAAGCACTGAGCAGGGGAATCGTTAAGTCTCCTTTGTTTAAATCAAGTTGAAGGAGAGGGCGGAAGGTGAGTAAAGACATTGTGGTAATTTTCTCAGAGACTATTTTATACAGCCCTGTTGTACCACCTGACTGGGAATCAATAGTACTTTATTGGAAAACAAGCAAGCAAAATGAAAACTCAGGGCAGCTCTTGAGCAGATGCTGTCATTGCCATTATGAAACAAAATCTTCCTCTAGCTTTCAACATTTGCTCAAAAGGACAATGATGCTGTTGGAGTTTTACTTTAAATTTGACTTCTTTTCAGGACCTTTCTAAGGTGTTGTTTTGGGTTTTTTTATATTGCTGTTGTGTTTTTTTGGTTGGTTTGGGGATTTTTTTTTTCAGAAAATGTTACCTGCTACTTTTGTGGAATATAAATCCCATATTCTTGTATATGCTGTACCAATAGAGTAGCTTCTACTGGAAAAGATTTAACTTTTTTTTTTTTGTAAGTCAGCTTCATGTTCTTGCTTTTTTCCCTCTTTTCTTCCTCTGCTTCCATCTCCAACTTCACTTCTTTACAATGACATAAATAGGAATGACATTTCAAAAAAGTGGAGAAGGGAATTCTTAACTGACATGGTGTCAGAACAACTCTTGATCAATTTGGTTTGCACATTGAGTGTCTTACTTATGCACCCTCCTGAAACCTGACCATGGAACAAACTCAACAAAGGAGCAGAAAATCCAACTCTGTAATTCAAGCTGGAAGTTGTCAGATGAAATGCAAGCTTTTTTCCTAAAATAAGAAAGAAAAAATTGTATCACAGTTCTTCAGAAAAATGTGATAAAGGTGTGATAAATATGAATGGAAGAACATTGTTTTTGAAATATTGTCATCAAGATAAACATTGTTGACCCATTCTGGTAGTCCTCTATGGTTTGGTAATGATCACTTTGCAAAACTGGCTTCAGGGTTGGGAGGAAAATCTACTAAGAGTATTATTGGTTGTTTTTTTTTTTCTTTCTTTGGCTTTTTTTTTTCTTTTTTAGGCTTTTTTGTTTCTTTTTTTTTTTTCATATTCAAAACTACAAATGGATGGAATTGTAAAAATTAAAGATGGCTAATTGTGTAGGATTCCTCAGGCCTAAGGTGTAGGTGTCAATATCTCAGATAATCGTAACTGGTGGAATAAACTGCATTTTGAGGATGCAATTCAGTTCATAGGATGCATGTCTGAATTTGTGCCTTAAAGTGCCTATTTCTCTTCATTACATAGAGAAGCTTGGGTGACTATTTCAGGTCTAGATATTTATGCAGATGTTTAAATTTAGAAATTAATTTTATGCTCTAACTTGACAGCATCCAGTCAAAAATTAATCTTGGCAACAGTGTGGAGCTACATTCAAGCTTCTATGTGCAACAGCTGCCAAGGAATAAAAAAAATTGTTCAAAAGTTGTGACAATGAGGGAGGAGAAAATGCTGAGAACACTATGACTATGATTTTATTAAAAAACCAAGAAAAATCAGTGCTTTGCCCTCGCCTGAGAGTCTGTTTTTGGTTCCAATTGCTGCATCAGAAAGACACTGGAGAGACACAGAGAGGGGCTTAGAGGGAAGATGAGGCTGTGATGTTTATGGAGAAGATATATCATATGAAGAGCCTGAAATGCCTTGGACTATTTAAGGAGAGATGAATAAGAGGGAAACAGTAAAATTAGCCAAAGTAGTGATTACAGCAAAGAAAAGCAGGATGTGAATTTGTATTTTATTTTTAAAGCTTGAATAGAAGAACAAGGAAACACTGATTGAAACTAGAAGAGGGAAATAAAAAACTGAGGGAAGAAAATATTTTATTCTCATATTGTATAATTAATCCATGCAGTCACTTCCCTAAGCTGGTATTGAGGCTAGTGTTTTATTAGCCTTGGAAAAAAGACTAGAAATATATATATAGGAACAAGTGAAGCATCTACAGCTATGATGATTGCAAATTCCCCCCTCAAAATGAGAGTAGCTTTAAGTGTTTTCAAAGTAATTTCAGAACTCCTGGACCAGCTTGGCTTTGGGATGATTTCAGATTTCATCACTTTTGAACCAAGTATAAAGTAAATGATTTTGAGGATGTTTTTTTTCAAAAATTAATTTGTTTATGCAAAATAGATGTACTATTTGAAACCATGAGATTGGATCTTGCTTGCTTATTATCTGCTGTCATTTATTCAACTTTATGCAAAATCCATTGTGACCCTCTGTCAGAATGAAGGTATATTTTTGTTTGTGATATATTAAGAGCAAAATAGCAGTGATATTTCAAAAAGAGTGGGCTAAATCAGTTTCACTATATTGTCTGACTGGGAGATGAGCTCAAAGGAATCTCAAAGCAATTCAAGCAGGTTGCAGCCTTTAAATGCTAATTGGGTTTGTCTGCAATGTTATTGATAGAGCCTCTAAGGAAGAGAATGAGAATTCATTATTCTTATACGAATAACCAAAGGAAGAGGAAGTGAATTAAAGGGAGAGGTACTTTTTCTTCCTAAATCCCAGATCTATCAAACCTATTTCACTCACTTCAATCTTGTATCTTGTGGCCAATGTAATGTTTTAGATTTACTTCTGTTTATAGGTCGTTAAATATCTGTTGCAAATATTAGTGAGGTTTTTTTACTTAAGCAGCTAGCAAATATGTGAGCTCCTCTTGTTGCTATAGCTGTGGGATAAAAGGTAGCAATGCAGTCTGCTTCTGTGTCAGCTACGGTCTGTTACACAGGCTTTCAAAAAGATATTAGGGGGGAAAATCATGGAAAGGGTTATAAAGCATTGGAACAGACTGCCCAGTGGAAGTGTTGGAGTCACCATTCCTGAAGGTGCTAATGAAGCACATGGATAAGCCACTTGATAATCTGTTTAATGGTGAATGGTGGTGGTGCTACATTGATGCCTGGACTTGATGATCTGAAAGGTCTTTTCCAACCTCAGAAATTCTGTGGTTCTATGATTGTATGAAGTCTTGTTTCTCCAAGTTAAAAACTACATTTTCTGAAAGCCCAAGGGTCATTTTAACTAGGACATATAACTGAGGGGCTCCTTGAATCCTTTCAAGTGCCCCTGTGCTTTCTTCTGGACCAAGGAGATCTGTAATTCCTGTCCTTGCCTCGTTGTCCCCTCCTCTTGGAGGCATTGCATTCTGCTGTGCGAGTCCATGATTCTCAATTCAGCTGGGATGGGCTTTGGGCTGTAGAGGATTGGTGTGAGAAGGAAACAGGGCATCTTTCTGCATTGTTTTTGTGGTTCATGAGGAAAAAGAATGCGGAGACCATTTCCAGATGGGTATGAGAAATATGTGTGAGGCAGAACTCTGATTAGAGGTGGTGGGAAGCAGCAAGAAAGGAACTAAACCATGGGGATTTTTGCTTTCTAATCAGGAATGACATTCTGGCTGTGTGCATGTCTCTCCCCTTTCTCAGAACAGATTACTGTGGTCCAACCCTTAACATGGTTACCAGCTGAAAATTTCCAAGATTCTGCTGCTGCTGCTGCAAGTGTCAGATTGGGTTAGAATGGGACTTAGAATGAGCAAGAGGGAGTTTAAAGCTGGGAGCCATGGGCCGTATTCATTACTGCATACCAGCTGCTCTGTTTTGATGTGAAGGGTATAAAAACATCATCAAATCAGGAGATTAAACTGTTTATGGCTGCTTTCTCTTGCTTTCAAAGAGACTGCCATACTGGTGAATCCCTGTAATTTTGGGACTGGTTTGAAAAAAGGCCATTCATCTTTTAGATTTATTTTGTTAAACTCTGAGAAAATGGATGTTCTTGAGAGGACTATTATTTTTCACAGACTTGCACTAAAATCTGGAGAGCACCTGTAAAGTCTGTGTTGGAGATGTATATGTGTACCATGGGTGAACATGCCCACAAGAATCTTAGGAACCATTTGTTGAAATTAATTTTGTCCCCCCTCCCCCTAATTTCAGTAATAATCATTCTGTTCACTTATTTTTTTCATAAAACAGATTTAAAACAGAGACTGCAAATTATCAGATACTCACTGATGAAGTGTGTTAAATTTTTTTAGCATTCTTTTTTTTTACTGTTGTATTGGAATAAGCAATATAATTATGCTCTCCTAAACCAACCTAAACAGGATTTTCTTGTGGCTGGGCAAAATTAAATGACCGTCTCCAGGGCACTGCGGACCAGAGCCCAGGTGTATTTCTTGGCACTTTCTTCTTAATCTTAAATTTAAAACAGAAGAAGTAGAAAAAAAGTTGAAGTAGTACAGATTTTTTTGCCTCAGTGATTCTGGTTTCCTCCTTGTCACAGCCCCTCCTAGCTTCTTTTCTGTGTCTCTCCAGCAATTCTGGCCATATTTCTTTCTTATGTGTTTTCATACTGTTGATAAAAGATATAATGGTGTCTTCAATTGAAAATCCGTCCAGCACAATAGATCTTTATCTCTGCATTACAAACCTGTCATTTGGGGCTTTGCATTAAATTCCTTAGAAGTACTTTTGTGGGGTGGATGCACAGCAAATAAAGCCTGGATTTGCAATGGTCCTGAAGAGGTCTTGTTTCTTAGGACTCCATGGGATGCAGTGCTGGTTATCTCTCCTGAAAATCAGTCCTTGTCTTTCCAGGCCATAAGGCATACGTGATAAGCTTAGTNTAATAATAATAATAACAAAAACAACAACAATCTCTTAACTTATCCATTCTCACATCAATCTGTATTTAAGTACTGTATTTAAGTATTGTTAAGTGCTAAACCTATGTCATTACTAAGTGAAGAATGATAATTTAACAAAATGCAAAAAAACCCTAAGTATTTCTGCATTCACATCCTGAGTGATGTATATTTAAATATAATTGCTATGTATGATGTGATATTTATTTTGTAGCTGAAAAATTAAAGAAGAGTGGATACATATTTAAGCTGAACTTGGTTTGGGCAAGCATTGAGCACAAACAGTCAGGTTCATTGCTGCTCTTCGTGTTACAGTTTCTGAGGAGAAAGTGTGTTTAGATGAAAGAGGAGAGAATGAGGGATATAGGATAGGGTTACAACTCTGAGTGAAACCAAACTCTCTAACTAATGAGGATACTTGACCAGGTTTTTCCTGTACTAAAGTATAGACATATTAATAGTGGATCAATTCTGTCTAACAGGCAATCAGAAGTCATCTAGAGTCACTGTGCGAGTGTGTATGTATATAAATCTATAAAATATTTAAAATTTATATCTGTAGCAGAAGAAATGTTCCAGAATGAAGATTTAGGACACATATATTTATAAATGAAAGATGAGTTGAAGTGAAATAAAAGAATGACCCTGTGTAATAACCTGTGCTTTGCCGTAGGTGTGCTGGGAGGAAAATGTGCTGTGGCAAATGTTAAGAATTAGGAGATGATGAGTAGCCTGGTTATCTTAAATTGTATGGTAGTGACTGGCAGGCCCCAGGGCACTGCTGCTGTGTCTGTACAGCCTGCAGAGCATCTGCCCCTCTTTTTTCAAATGCTTGTTACTAATTGTTGTTGAACTGAACCCTGGCACAGTTTTTCAGAGGGTTTTTTGGGCCACTTAATATAGAAGCTTATGGATGCTGTCTATGTGCCTGCTTCATGGTATGTTTTAGTGTTCCTTTGGTCCAGTTCACCAGCCACTGGACTTACAGAGCACACAAAATGATTTTTTTTTCTTTTTAACACTAGTTTAAAATGTAAATTATAGTAATGAAAATTCAATGATAAAGCAGAATATTACTGTATCTTCTTATTTCCCAGTGTGCCAAGAGGTGCAAACTGAATGCAAATCTCTTTCAAAGTGAACCTAAGGTAAAATGAAACATATTTCTGTTGTCATCAGTGGAATACCACTGATTGTAGCTCTAAACTTATACCAATTTCCTGTAAAAAATAACAACATTTTTTAAAAGAAACAATTCATTTTGGCAATAAAAGCATCATAAAAACCTTTGCTTTTTTTAATAGTTAAATCCCAAGAATCAGCAGAAATAATTATAGATATGTTATGGTGGCATTAATGAAAATTTGAAAATTATTGTTTATTCTCTTTGAAATGGATGACCAAAGCTTTTCTTTACCGCCTTGGGCTTTATCTGCAGGGGAGATAATTTTTTTTCCAGTTGCTTTCCAAAGGGAGACACCACAAACTGGCAACATTAGGAGAGAGGTTCTTTAAATGAGAGTATGATGGTGTTTCAAGGCATTCAGAATTAGCTGTTCACTCATAAAGTGACTATCTGCTCTCTGTTATGAACCATATACTGCAATTAATTGTGTGGCCTTTGAGAATACTTTCAGCCATCTGGATGTCTACAAAATGGTGGAAGAACTTTATATAATCAGCTTAAAAAAAAGGTAAACTTGATCTTAATATCAATTAGGGTTTTAACGTCTGTTTCTACAACTAATAGTCCATAAACGTTGGAATATCAGATGTTAAAGGTTGGAACATTACTGGGTTTTTGTTGGCAGTGTAAATATTCTGCATCCTGTCCTAAAGTAAATGTCTAAAATGACTGGTAAAAGTTGCCCTTTCAAGGTATCTGCCTCTGTGCCTCAACATTAGAGAGAAACGAGGGTTTTTTTGTCTTTCTAGATTGCGGGGGTGAAATCAGATTAGTTCCAATGTGACCACCAAATTGCAGTTTATTAAAAAAAGAAAGAAAGGAAGAGAAATAAAAGGTAGTGTGAAGTGGCAGTGGATATCTCACAGCAGGTATAAGTTCAGTGGAAATCTTATTACTCACTCTGGTTTTGGAATTAGTGCTATAAAGGGAAGGGGCAGAGGAAAAGGTGTTTGGAAGTAGTAAAATTAGACAAACAGTTATAACTGGAATGCTACATTCCTAGATATGTTTGGTTTCTTTCACTTGTTCCATTTAAGTCTGGACCCCAGTGAGCCATGCAGTAGGGACTGTCTTGGCTGTTTAAGTAGAACCAGTTTTTAGACTGATTTTGTTATAGCTGCTAAAGCGTAGATGCTGGTGATTCTGTGCTGCAGGGGTAATTAGCGTTTTCTCACCTTAAGAGAACTTTCTCTAAATAAATTAGAACACTTCTATATCCGTTCTTCTTTCTCAGTGATTTACCCCAGTGTATTTGAGTTGTTTATTAACCAGATGCTACCTAGATTAGAAAGGAAAAGGTAATAATAATATCCAGCATGACCCAATGCTGGTTTAAAAATGAACTAAATTCATTCCAAACCATCGCAAACAACACAGGCTTGTCCCTTGGGCTTTGCATGGAAAATTTCAAACAGAGATTATAAATGTCACCTCTGTGTCCCTATGCTGTTTGTACACATGCTGGCTTGTATAATGTGGTGTCCTGTCAATCTTGGACAAAGTTGAGATAATGTTGTAGGAACAAGGTGCATCAATTNTTCTTTGGAAGATACTTGTTTGTTTTTTGCTTTTTTTCTTTTCTGTTTTTTTTTTTTCTTCTTTTCCTTATCATGGCATTCATGGGGAATCAAATAAATAGTTCAATAGAAATTCTGGAACAAGATTTGTCTCCCTTCTGCATAGATCTCTTATGTGTTTAAGATTTCATGATGCTTTAAGGTCATGTGAATAAAACTGCAGACCCTGATTAAGGTTTATAAAGAAATTAAGGGACCAGAGGAAGCAGACAGACTTCTTGTAGAATTTGCATAAATGTTTAAAAAACTCAGTGATTAGAACCAAAGTTTAGCTAAACCATTGTGGGCACTGCTGGAACTCATTTTAAGCACATATTTGTATTTGAGTGGTTTCAATATCTTCATAAATCCGACTACAAGAGCTAAAACCTGCAATAAATGTGTAATTTTGGGGATTTTTATATTTATATTTTCATTTACAGTCCATAGGTGCATGCAAACCACTGGAAATGCTTTGGAATGAATGAGTGCTAGGTGAGGAGCCAAGATTCACACGTTCACTTGTGTTAGAATTTTAAATTCCTATGGTACCATATGAAATATTTCAACTTAATACCACAGAAGCTACAGGAAAAGACCCAGTCCCCACCTGAGTAATGTGCAACATATCAAAGAAATGCAAATGAAATACAACTACTATAAGTTTTGTGTGATGACAATACTGATAATGATATAGTAGTAACATAATACAGACCTGAGACACCCTCCTGGCATTTGTGTGCCATTTTAAAATATGTTTGTAGCCTTTGTGCCTATGTTGTTGTTAAACCTAGCTACAAGCACTGAACTTAATTTTTGTTCTTATTGGCCCGCGTTACTCCGAATGTTTCATATATTTCCTTTGATCTTTCCTTCTCTCTCTTACAAAGCATGTAAAGTGTTGCTATGTTCAGGATCAAACCAACACGATGGACAGGGTTCAGATTTGGTGAAAAGTATTCCCTTGTTTCAAACAAAGATAGAACATCTGACAGTAGCTATTATTTTTGAAACTGCCGTATGTATATATCAGAAAGGCTGAACTATTCTGTGATTTTATGAATTGTAAGTATTATAAAGCAATGCTTTTGTTCCTCATGAAGTTCTTGTCAACATGCTTCTGTGATGTTATAAGCTTATGTTTTTTTCTGTGGAAAACCTAACAGATGGGTTTATTTTCAATTTTTTTATTCACAAAGGTGCTTAATTATTTATACGCTACTTTGCTTCCCATCATAAAGCTGCTCAATGAACAGACAATGGAGGCTTTTGAGTTTGTGGAACAGAATTCTGTTCAGTTTTTCTGTTCTTTTATCTCAAGCCTCCTCTCATCTGTCCCTTACTTTTGCTTCTCCTGTGTGGTGCTCATACCTCTCTGACCACCATTTTCTGTCCTTTGCTATTTCTCCTCTTTTCTGTTTACAGAATTTCTTCTGACCTTCCAGAGCCTAGTCAAAGTTTTCACATTTTATTTTGATTCATGAATTTACAGAAAAGTGGCAAATTTTCACCCATAAAAATGGAGAGAGGTAGAAGTAAAATTCTTGTTCTCCATTTAACATAATCCCAGATATTACTTCTGTCTTGATTTATCTCCTTGGGTAGCTGGACATTCAGTTGTACTCTCTCTTTAGAACTGGTGTTTCTTTGCTGCTGGTAGTTTTAGGCAAAGTTTCTTTATCCTGTTGGCAGAAATATGCAGCATGAAATACTTCAATTCATATATTTCTGTATTATTTGTTTTCTTTCAGCAGTTTGACAAACTAACTCTCAAGAATTTCCATTAAATAAATTAAATGTCTTGGAAGGCTCTGCTGACCTCAAAAATAATGAACTAAAACCATTGATTTTTCTGGGTATAATGCCATACCAATTAACAAACAAATTACTTTCTTATGTAGATAATCTGGGGATGGTGAGAAGATCTGAAAGAAAGCAGAAGTTGGTAATTTCTTTCTCAAATCAGGGTGTATAGCAGTACCCACTAATCAGCACATGAAATTTTTCTCCTACTGCAGTGCATTGATGCAGACACAGTGCTGAAAGATTTATAAATGTGACTTAATTTTTGTTAAAATATGAACTTCAGGAAGGTTCTATGTGTGGCTTTCTAGAATCTATGTGATATTGATATTTAGAATCTATTTGATTCTAAAACATACACACTGACTAATGAGAATTCCCTTTTAAATATGTTAAACACACATGGGGCCCTCTGCTATACCTGAGAGTGTCAGAGATAATTTCAATAAGGTGCCATTGATATTCTGTTGGCTTTTATTACTAATCCATAGAAAAGGTTCAAGGCAACATCACATATTAGCATATGAGTTTGCTTTGGTTTTCCTTGTATTGAGAAAACCAGTATTTCACAGTTTGATCTAAAGCCCATAAATTGTTTACAGGTTTTCACTGTTCTTATGAGAGTAAATTAAGACTAATCTTGTCAGACCAGTGTTAGTGGTTAGAATATTTTCTGAGTGTGATGGTTTGATGGGTTTTTTCCTCAAAGACATTTGCAAAACAAGATTGGCTAGTTGGAATTGGGAGATTTCTCAGCAGTCATAGAATGGTGGAAGTTGAGCTAAAGGTAGGAAAAAGGAATCTAAATTAATGGTTTGACAATGTAATATATTGAACAGAATTGAATAATATGAGAGGAGAGTTATGACACACAATGCCGACAAAATGCAGGTGCAAGATAGAAAGTTGCCTTAGAGGAAAGCTGAGTGTGAATCAGGATGAACCAGTGCCATCTCCTAATTCCAAAGCTCTAAAATTGCTGACTATTTAATAAAATAGATATTTTACTAAAGAAGCCTGTTACTTAAGTGAGAGTTTAGTAAGGTTAAGCATGTATACAGTTGAGATTTATAACAAATGAATGAGATCAACTTGAAATTGATTCAAGTTAAACCAGTTCAATTTCTCATGAAGATGGAATTTCAGATGGGTCAACTACTGGAACAAGGGATTAGGACAAGAAGGTTTTTACCCAAAGAGAATTTCCAGATAGTCGGCAGTTAGAAAAATCAAGCTTCATATTGGTGGTTAAGTCAAAGTTACAAACTTTGTTCTCTTTTTCTCTCTTCATCTTAGTGACTTGCCCAGGGTCATTCTGTGAGTCAATGTCTGAGCTGGAAATAAAACTGAAGAATTATTACTCCCAGTCACAGGCACTAACCACAAGACAATCTTTCTCCTCATTTCCCTTTTAATGGACTGCACTTGCATTGAGCATTCCACACCAGTCAACAGGGAAAAAATATTGGCTATAGTTAGACAAGCGTACTAAAGAGTACCTTGGTGTTTATGGATAAAAAACAGCTATAAAAATGTTCAGTTTTATTATTATTATTTATTGTTTGCAAACATGGAGATTCAATAAAAGTTTCCAGATAAAGGAGGCCCAGTGCAGGACTTAAGTTTCCCATTATTTCTCTTTTGTTCTGAAAGCTATATGCATTAAGTATTTAGTTGAACGAGGTTGTTACCAATATTTTTTTACAATTATTTTTTAAAAAAAATATTAAAATATGGAAGAAATCATTATGAAAAATTATCTTAATTGATCCTGTTTCCATTCTTAGCTTCTCTTCTTCACCTAGAAATTGTTACATGTTTCTTTGCTAAGAATATAAAATAGGACCTGTTAGTGAAATTAAGAGTGAGTACTTGTAGTGCTGAATAATCTGTGAAGATTTTTCTTTCATTGCCAGATCGTTTTCTTTTGAAAATAATTGAGCTGAATACCAGCTCAGTTCTGCACACTGAGTTTAGTTACCCAGTTTTTAGTTGATTTGCCTTCCTGTTGTTGGTAATCAGTAGGAGTGAGTGGTGCAAATGAGCTGTATTATCAAGTGCCACTCAATATGGGCAACTCATAAAACATAATGTCTATGTTTTTCTTTTGGACATTCCATTAATTTAAATGTGAATCATATTTGATAGCAAACATTTTAGCTATAAAGTTGAAATTATTTGAAATGGAGATGAAAAGCTAAGGTTACTAGATTATGAGACTTCAGTCTTACTGCACAAGTTCAGCAAGGAGATCAGAGCATGGCCAACACACTGGGCACACACACAACAAGTAAGACAGAAGAAAAGAACTTGAAGACATAGTCACAAAATAAAATAAATAAAAGAATGAGACAGGTACTATTGAATGCACTGCTATGCTATTCCTGCAAAATGGGGCCCAAGTTGCAGTTTTGTGAGGAACCGTACAAGTGTGGTTTTTTTGCCTGGAACTATGTGGAACTTCTTGTCATCCATCATGTCCACCCTCTGTTTTTTCAACTTAAAGGACTGTCTTCTCTTTCTTTCTTCTCTGTTTATTTATTGCAAAAGGATTAAGAGTATAATTGACCTCAGTTGGCTAAGAAAGAGCAATTTTAAAGCCTTCTATTCCTGGGTCATTAGTATTACTCATATACTTAAGTTTTGTTTATTCTTAAATGCTAAATCCCAGTAGAATGAGGAAAAAAGCAAGCAAGCCTCAGAACCTAACACAAACTACAGACAACAAGTAGCAGAATCCAATAGCAAATTTCAGGCTTCACTTGACTTGACAACAAATTAATTCTGCATTCTAACTGTGCTCTCTGGTTCATTAACATTCCAGTTTCTTTTGTGTTTTCTGAGCATTGCATTTAACTCTAACACATCCCTGTTTCTTTCTGCATAACCTCATTCCACCACAACATTCCAGTATCTGGCACCAGATTTAGAGAAATGCAGCTTTTTTTCTCCCTTCTATCGCCTCCCTTCCAAAATATTTCTCATCAAAGGAGCAAGTGAGTTTTGCCATCAGCTTCCATAAGGTAGTATTTCACCAATCATGCATTAAAAATAAGGATAAAGAGAGGAAGTACATCAGTAAGAAATAGCTTTTTTTCTCCCTCCACTCCATTTTTTAAAACTCAATTTTATTTTATTTGCAAGCCATTTGATTCTTTCTCTTAAAAGTCATTAATAGTGTTATGGTACTCTAATCTCAGTAAAGAGACTTAACTTGTTAAATAGACACAAGGGGTTTGGGGAATCCTTCAGGATAGCAGCAAAACCAAGCTTGTTTTGCAAGATTCACCCTTCCCACCCCTTAGAAAGCCTTAATTCATAACAAGTAATCTGAAAATAACATAAAGAGTATTTTTAATGTCAAAATGAGTATAGTAAAATTTATTGAATGTGAAACCATAATGCACACTTTAAATATAAAGTATAAATTATGTGAAATGTTGAGCTTTGGTTTTGCAAGCTGATCAACTGGAGTTATAGAAATCTTCTAATCTCCAGGTGCTTGAGGTTTTATGCATCCCTCTAAAGCATTAGATCACAGCTGGAAACAGATGAGGATGATCTGTGGCACTTTGTGTGACAATTTCCGTAAAGAAATGCATTTAACATTTGCAGCTATGAGATGAGTGCATTTATTTAATAGATTTCTGGTTGTTTTTTTTTCCTCGGACACATTGTGTTCCACAACTGAAATGTTTGTCAGATTGCAATAGAAAGTGTGATCCAGGTTTTGTGTGGAGAGGGTATTTTGGTTATCCTTTATGAAAGGTAAGGGCTGCAGTGTAATTCTTCCACGCTGTTCTGCTTCATGCACCTCAGTCACAAATGTGTAATAGGAACGTGGTGTGACTTGTGTCTCCTTTGCAAGCTGCTCCATGGGCAAATGTCAGGGGACTCGGACCTGAGTTCAGAGCCCTGCTCTGGGCATTTTGTGTTTTCATTGGGTGCCTGTGTAATGTGCAATGCATTTGCTAATGCTAACTAAGCAGGGTGCATAACCCAGTTTCTCCCACTTCCCACTGGGTGCTCTGAGTACGAGGCCATAGAAACAGCTCGCTCTGCCTGCAAATACTCTGCCCTCTAATGTCCAGCCATGAAATGCATCTTCACCAGAGTCTTCTGTAGGCTATGGACAGGCACTCTGACTTGTACTCCTCCCAGTAAATTCTAGATGCTTAATTGAAATGCCCTCAGGTGTTCAGGATCTTACCTCAATAATGAATGGAAAGAGAGGAGCAGTTGTTCATCAAACATATTTACAGATAATTTGCCCATGAGATGTAAACGCACATTTATCCTCTCTCAGCCTGGAGAGATATGCAGCAAATTCTCTTCAAGTTTAGGAAAGTACTTGGAATTGATGGAAGAAGACTTTCCTCTCTGAGGCAAGGTGCCTGCCAGGTTCACTTTTCTTCTACCCAAGGAAAGATTCTGACCCCAGCTCTTCCATTCCTGGCTGTATATGTTAACCTACAGGACACAGTGTAAGCAGTTCTTGTCAAGCACAATTGGGTGTGGCTTTTAGGTACAAGGCCCCAAGTGGAGGGAGCCATTAAGCCCTTTCTCAGATGCCTCAGCTTCAGAATATGGCAGGAATTTATAGACACCCATCTTCTCAACCTTCTTCTTAGGTTTCTCCTTGCTAACTTTGGACTTCCTAGGTAGTTCTTGGGTTCATCTTTTGATGCTAGTATTTTTAATTAATTATTTCTCTGTGGGAATATAGAGATCTTGGTTATCAGAAAAACAAGTGTACGTTACTGTCTCTCTCTGAACTGCCTTATGTCACAGCCTTTGCTGGATTAGGCAGGGTTCTGACACATCCCAGACTCCTTCAGCTCTTTGGCTCCATTAAAGCTGTTCTCTCTCTTACTCTGCAGGATAATGGGTAATACTCTTTTCACTTGTCCTTCCAGTTTTGGATGAAGGGAGTGTGAGCAGGGCTGATTGCACCCATAGGAGATTACTAAGCACTTCTGGCAGCTCGGTATTAGTACACCCATCACAGCATCAAATCCTCGTGCTGTGAAAAGGAAGTGCATCTTCTTAAAGAGCTTAGCCTGGAAAACACAATTTAGTTGCGAATAGGGATATTTCTGCTAAAAATATAATCTCCTTTGCCTGGTTTTACACTGAAGACAGTCACCTATCAGCTTTTATTTGCAGTTGTAAGTCTGTAGTAAACTGTGTGACTTAAGCATTTTACGTATCAATTCAATACATAAGTCATGGTCAACTGAAAATAAGGCAGATCTTTGCATGTATAAAAATGTTACTCAAGTAAACAGAAAGGTCATACTTGCATGATCTTTTTTTTCTCACAGTGTTGACATTGAAGACTAAGGGAAATGCCAGTTGTGGATAAGGAGTTATGCCATTTAATAGTGTTAAAATTTTCAGGCTCAGTCTAATTGAGCAGGTTGTCCAGAATTACTTTTTTCCTTCACATGCAGATGTGATGGGATTATAATAGGAAAAGAAGTTGCAGCAGGATTTTGGTCAATGTAGTATGAGGTTCCTTGCAGTAAATTGCAGTAGAGTGTGTTAAACATTTTCTGTCAAGCAGGCAGTCAGGGATTGCTGAGCAAGGAGATAGTAAGGTAGGAAAACGAAAACTGTTCCTTCACATGATGTCCCTACTTTTGTTTCTTAAACATGTAAGGAATGGACGGTTTGGGTATTTTGCTTTTTTTAAAGTAATGTGTGCCTCACCACATTTTGTAGTAACAAAATTCTGCTGACATCTGTTTTGTACAGCCCATTTGGAGATGTTTTAGATAAAGCTAGGTGACCACTCTCTCTCTCTTAAGTGGTTACAGCTGATGCAAAACATCACCTGAGCTGCTTCTTACCTCTGCTTAAAGCCACGGTGTGATAACAGCTGTTGGGTCTGCTGTAGGGCAGAAAATACACATGATCTCCCTTGTCTTTTGAACTAGTGCTTCAAAGACTGTCCTGAGTTTTGTAAAAACTGCAATAATATAAAACTCAGTAAAGTCAATCCATTAATGAATTAAAAAATGATTGACTACAGCATGCTGAAACCTGTGTCATTGAACACAGGGTAGGTCTTTGAGTGTTATGCTTGTATTATGCTTAATTAAGTGAGATATTTGAATAAGGTCATTTTCTCCCAACTCTTGAAATGTCACAACAGTATTTCTAAGAAGAAAATATTTTGGTATTAAGAAGCCTGAGTATTTTAGATTGCAGGAAATTTGAATCAACTAAGCTTTTAAAGGTGTTATTTATTTCAAGTTAATAGCTGACACATCTGTTTTGCTCAGGACTTCAGCTATTCAGTGAGGTTTCTTACATGCTTTACTTCAATTAGTGGAAAAATACTGGAAGAAATCACTCAAGATACCTGTAGGCACCTAGAAAAATAGAGGAGATAAAGGATGGTAAACATACATTTGCCAAGAACAAAATGTGTCAAACCAATTTAATGTTCATTTCGTGCAGAATAACAGGCCTTGTGGGTGAACGACAGGCAGTAGGTGTCATATTTCGACTTCAACACCAGACATTATTGTACTTAAAGAAAACCTGTTGAAAAAGCTATAATAGGGGAATGTTATTAATATTTCACTGTAAAAAAAAAAGGCCTTTTTGTCAAGAATGTGTTTATTAAATCTGTAGATGACACCAACTCAAGGAGTACTGTAAGCACTTGGAAAATAGTGAAGCAGAAGATAAGGGAAAAAGCTTATAATGTGATTAAACAGGGAGAGGTTCCTGGAAAATGCAATGATCTTGCAATGAGTGGGGAATGCCTCAGTTTTGCTAAAGATTAAAATAAATTGTGGCTGAGTACAAAGCATGGCATTTGCTATTTTTCTTGATGATTGAAATTGAGAAAGATTTTATTTTCTGCATCCATTTTATCCCCTGAGGTGTGATATTTCCATCTAATGTATTGGGTGAAAGAGCCCATGCAAATGAAAAAGGACATAATATTTGTTTCAGAAAACTGCAGATTTTTATATGAAACTTTAAAGCTATTTCATATCACAGCTGCCTAAAACTTATATATCAGTATTGCAACTGCTTTACCCAACCATAAGCTTTTTCTTGTACAAACTGATGTTTTATCATTTAAGTGGCAATACTAGAGTTTATTTGATCATTTGAAAATGTCAGAATAAAAATTGTGTTATGAGGCACTTTTTACCTCTGTGTAACAATGAGAAAACAAATATTCTTGATAATATTAGTTTAGCATCATATTTGAATATTGTTGTTAAAAGGATGATGTCTCTTTTGGTTATTTTGTTTTTATACCCTATATTGCTTCTGATAGAAGTATTTTAACATCTGTATATATGTCCTTACACACTACCTTGACATACATCCCTATACCCATGTTAATTTTAATTGAGAGCCTTTTGAATTTCTTTCCCCTGAAAATCAAGCCTCTTCTAGCAAGGAGTTTTTAATAGATTCTGACATTTGAATTTATTGTAATATTTTCAACATTATTCATAATAAGAAGAAAGGAAAAATTCTGGTTAGTCAGACTGTAGATGATATATTTTTTTTCCCATTTGACGCACTTATGAGTGTAAAAATTCTGTTGCTAGAGAAGCTGGGATATTATACCAAGTGTTCTATTTCTTAGCAGAAATTAGTAAAATTTGACATTTTATCTATTTATCTACTTGTCAAAATGGTTTTGTCTTACTTAATTCACTCTTTAACTGGTTGATGAGTTCTGGTGATAGTTTTTGCATTGATGCTTCAAAGATCTGAGTTGCAGAATTGACATGGTCCAAGTATGAAAACAGGAATTCTTATTAGCACTTGAAAACCTAACTTGGTAAACTACAGCCTTAGACTTCTCTGTGCTTTCCAAGACTTACAAAGGAGGCAAATACATTGATTAGTGTTTTGTTGCACTGGCTGTAAAGCTGAGAAAAGTTGGGCAAGCTTTTGGACTGTTCTTTTCCAAACAGAACTGGTAAACTTGGAAGAAAGTTATTTTCTTTCAAAAAAGAAATATTATTTTCAGAAAGAAAATATTGATACCAGTTATACCATTTGGGAGAAGATAGTCTGGTACTTGTGGATAGAATGGAAAAGGCTCAGATGTTCTCTCCAAGGAGAAGGAGGTCAAGACTGTAGGAATGTAAAATATCCTTCTGAAAGAAAGGTACTTCTATGCTAAATTCAAGAAATCTGTCAGTGAGTTTTATCTGCTCACAAGTCCTTGACTTTTACCAGAAGCATTTAGTTGTTCTGCAGTGGTTTACTGCCCCTAACTGAGGTCAGTGGCTTTCTCCATTCAGTGGAAGTTGTAGTTCTGTAACCCCTTGCATGTAGTCTGTTGTTTCTCCTCCTTTCTGAGAGGAGAACATACAGTCCTTGAGTTGAAGGCTTTTCTTGGATCCTTCTGTGCAGCTGGAGTTCTGTTTCCATATGAAGTTGATGCCAGTCTTTGCTTAAAATTTACAGAAAAATCAGTTGGCTTTGAGTTTTAGACTCTGATGAGTTTTAGACTGTTAGGAGACAAGTGGGTATAAAACCAGTTGGTTGCAATCTACCCTAAGGGAAGAAGTGCCATTGGTTCTGCTTGTACAGAATTAATTTGCATGACATTTGTGGGACACTAAGGCTTCTCTGGCTAGCCTCGAGTCATCAGCTCAACTCCAGCTGTGCTCCCAGTTCCCATGATTTGGCTGGGGCCACTGCCAGCCTTCCACCTGGAGCGCTGAGTGTGCCCCACAGCATCAGGCTATCCATAAACAAGGATTTATCTACTTTTCTGTTCCCAAGGTCTCTTATTTTCCCCACAAGTAGCTGTGTGTTATTAATGAAAGGGTGCTGAACCTGACATAACGTCAGCATTTTAAACAAACTTCAGCATTTTAGGGGAACTGCAGTGTAGGCATTTCTGTTTTCTGCAAAACAGATGTGTTCATTTCTTCTTCCATTAAATTACGGAGATTGCTTTTCTTAGTTTTAGGGCTTTTTCTGTGGTCAGAGGTGTTGCTCTGTGCCTGAGTTTCAGAACAAGACATGTTCCTGTGCTATTGTTCCTTTTGGTTGTGTTTTGGAGGTGTTCTCAAACCAATCCATTAATTTAAGAGGAATCTTTATTTTTGTTGAATTGAAGCCAACAGTTTTTAGAATAGACTTCCACAAGGAATAGATAAAACAGCCTGAAGACCATATAATTGTTCTGCATTTATAAACTGTGTAGCTATTATGTTGTGGTGGTTACTTCCAGAAAACTTGTCAGCTTTTTGCTTCAAGGGTTTACAGTTTAAATAAGCCTGCAAACATGCAAATGTTAGCAAGATAAGCTCTTGCTAACACTAAAAAGCAATTGATCAGTGGGAATGACAAAGGAGGCTGTGCAGGACTAAACCAAAGTCTGGAGAGGATTCTTATTGCTTTATTTGTATTCATTTTCTTTGCTGCTAAATGCCACATGTATAAGAGGAACACCCACAGTTATATGGTTCTGTAATAATGATCACGTCTTTTGCAAGCATCTTTTCTAAGCACTTGCTGATGCTTTTAACCATATAATAAAGTAGTTTATATTATTTTGTAACTTAGCTACAGTACATTTCCATGTATCTACTTTCCTTGCTCTACCTGTACTATTTCTGTCCATCCTAAAGTGAGGAATAATGAATAATCTTCTAGCTTTGGTTGTGGTGCTTTTTGTCTGTTTGGTTGGGTTTTTTGTTTGTTTGGTCTTTCTTTTTAACATTGAAAGCAATCCAGCATGGAGGATGATTATGGTGATCAGAAATTTGTGACATGCTAAGTGTAGTTGTTTTTTTTATCACTGTTAGGAAGAAAATCAAAAGTGTGATTGAAAGATACCATTAAAACATATTTTTGTTGGGGGGGAGGGATTATGTGCTTTTTTTTGACATTTAACTAGTTCTCAGGCTATGCTTTCTGAATGGGATCACTGCTTTGTATGTATGGATGCATTGAAATAGGTATTGTTATGTATTAGGAAATTAATATAGTATTTTTCTTATAGTTAATATAAGGAGTGAGTAAGCATTCTTGCAGTGATATTTTCAACCACACAGACCATGCCAATACTTCTAGGTGCATGGACTCAATCAGTGTTTTTCTAGCAAGGTGATTTCAGTTTTGCTGATGTAAATGAATTCAATACACTGGGATGAAACAGAAAATACTGTTCTAAAGGGATTTACTAACTATTAGGATTGACTTTTAGAATATCTATGTATAATGACTGATATTTTTAAATATTATCGATTAGAGTAATTTTGACAGACACACAATGTGAGGAACCTTATTAGATACTCATGAATCAGGGATTAGAAGATTTAAAAGTTAGAAATTAAGTTAGTAAGATAAAAGTATATTTTGGTTGAGGGATTTAACAAGAGGACTAGAAGAAGCTAGAGGTTTAATTATTAGCAGATGAGTAGAATTGGAGTAGCTAGAGCAAAGACAATATATCATGCATTTGATCCAGTTATGTTTTTAGAAGCAATAGGGAGTACACGTAGTATTGTGAAGAACCAAGAACCGAAAACATACCTGGCCTCTGAGATAAATGGAACCATGAGGGGAAACCTGGACCATGACTTGGAGGGTCAAGGAGCCCTGGCAATGGGACAAGGTAAAGAGGAAGACAACTGACTTCATCTTCAGAGGACCACTGACCCATTTCAAGAGACCACTGACCCAATTAAGAAGAGGCACTACGCAGCCGTAATGGACATTCATCTCATTTTAATACGAAACGGGGAGAGGTGGGGCCAGGAAATGAATATGCATAGGTGTTTTGGGGACTTTTATGAATATGTAAGGCTTTTATAGGTATAAAGGCAAGCTAATGCTTTGGGAATTGGCACATGGTTTTGGGAGGATTACCTCACGTGTGCCCAGCGCTGCAATAAACATACCACTTTTCAACTTCAATGAGTTGAAGAGTTCCTTTGTCCTGGCACTCTAGGAAGGTGGCAGTAGTGTTTCAACTGTAGTTTGGAGGGGACTTCTGAAGATAATAATGTCCTGTGTTAGTGGAATATTTGCTTAGGAGGTGAAAGAGACCGGTTCAGTGCTGGCAACAGCATGATGGGCTCTGACTCTCCTGTCCTGCTGAAACTGTCCCCTTGTGCCCTGTAAGGCCCAAGAAGTGAGAGAGGAAGAATACAGAGGGGCGATGCGGCTCCTTATGACTCAGCTTCTCTCCTAAGCAAAGCCTGTTTGCTATAAAATACCAGAGTGGTGTTGTCAGAAGGGCTGCAAGGTTTCATGATCCCTGTTCCTCCTGCTGGGCCCTCCCGAGAGATAATTTCATATCTGGAGACATGGATTTAATCCTTCCAGGCAGAGGTTGGACTTCAAACTCCTTCTCTGTGACTGCTGCATTTTGTGCAGGTCTTTATGCTGGTGGTAAATATTACTCGTGCTTTGAGAGTCCCTACCAGACTTAGGCTTCTTAGGCAAATAGGCAAGAAATACTACAGATTTTTTGAAAGTGGCTGGCCTTCAGTGGCATGATAGTTTTTAAGCAGAACCTGATTGAAAAGGGCAAACATAATGCCATCTGTAAAAGACAGGAAGGAGGAAGAATCTTGTCATTACAAGTTTGTCCATTTAACTAATTTTTTAGAAAAGCATTGGAATAAATAAATAATTTTATTGTAAGCAATTGGAAGATTATAATTATGCATAATAACTGTAATCAAGAAACCAAGGTTAATCAAGAAAAGAAAAAAGCATCATAAATTCACTTCTCTATTCTGACAGCTTAACAGTTCTGATAGATAGGAGAAAAGCTGCAGATGTCTACATACTTATTCATTAGAAAATCTGTCAGAACGGGCAGATATATCAAATGGGACTTTTCAGGAGCCCAATTGGTATTCTACATTTTCATTAAATACTTTGAATGAAGGACAGAGACTGCTGGCTCAGTCTTCAGGTCATGAGAAAAACATTATAAAACATACAAGGATGTTTAGAAGACAAAGTCTGAATCCTATGAATAAAAAATAATTTTAGCCATTCTGTTGCTGAAACACTATGAAAAAAATAAAATTAGCTTAGCTATGTAGAAAGGACAGATTTAAAGTTCTATATTTAGATCAGAATAATTAACTGTACAAGCAGAGGGTGAGTAATGATTCCTTAGGAAAAAGTGTGCACTAATAGTAAACTTTAACTTGTACTTAGGCAAACAATCTCTTGTCAAACAC
This sequence comes from Bombycilla garrulus, assembly GCA_013400315.1. Taxonomy (NCBI): domain Eukaryota; kingdom Metazoa; phylum Chordata; class Aves; order Passeriformes; family Bombycillidae; genus Bombycilla; species Bombycilla garrulus. Next base: position 1,036,660 of record VXBU01013112.1, on the reverse strand, counting down.
CATCTGGAGTGTGTGACAGGAACGCAAGAATATTGTGTTAAACATCTGAAGGAGTTCTTTAGTCCTTCTTGATTCTCCTAAGGTCAAAAAAGATATGGACCAATTTAGGAGAGCTCAGCAAAAAACCAACAGCCCTCAGAAGTCTGTTAAGAAAAACAGAACCCTAGTAAGAAAAGGTTGAAGGAATTGGATTATACATATACCTATATATATATATATTTCATACAGAGAAGGTAGGGCTAAAGTGTCATGATACAGCTTTCAAATATATAAAAAGCTGTTGCAAAGAGGTAGAGAATGCATTCATGGTCTTTTACACGGAGATCAGTGAGAGACATGCTCAAATTGCAGCAAGGAAGATTTAGGTTATACATCATAAAAAAACTTCCAACAGTAAGGAGGTTGAAGCCTTGAAACAGGTACCCTGAAGATAATGTAAGGCTTTCACTCTTTGAGGTTTGAAGAACAAGTCTCTGTACTTGGTATTGGGGAAATACAGAGGGAGCAAGGAGAGCTCTTCGACCTAAGATGATAGATATGCATATGATGCATTTAGTAACATCTGTTATCTTTATGTTGGATTCTTGGAAACAACATGTTTGTATTTGAACAGTTGTTGTATGTTACTGGTACATGAAAGTACTAGGATGTAATGTAGTTAAATATGCACTGTACTTGGAAGAGGAGCAAACTTTGTCCCTGGCTCTCTCATTCTTATGTGCAAAAGCATTTCTACTTTCTAGTCTTTCAAAGGTGAAATAGAGAACAAATTTTCTTCCAGATTATTATCCTCCTTAAATGCTGTTTCAGCACTCAGCAGCTCAGAGCACAACACTTCCACTGGAGAGTTATAGTTCAGTCGTAGCCCAATCCTAATGGCCCCGTTGGGCTCCTACTTCTCAGCTGGGGATTGTTACTGACTTTGAATTTGCAGAAGCTGACAGCAAAGGTCTTGCAAATCTCCACCTTGTTATTGCCTTGTTTCTATGTCTCATAATTTCTTCAGTGGCATTTTTGTTGGACTTCCTTTTTAATATTTTTTATTTTTCTTTCCCCCCTCTTGCTAATATAACCCTGGTTGGGATGTATCAGATGCTGGTCCTAAACATCAAGTCCAAAGCCATGTCTGCTTTGTCCTGCTTTTGTTGGGAAACAGATATTTTCTGGTTTTGTTTTTAAACTGCAAAGGGCTTTACTTCAGGTCAGACTGTTTATCTGAAAGGCATTTCACAGATAAAAAGAAGAATTGCTGTATTTATCTTGCAGTAACAGCAACATTCAGCAAATAATGCTGCCATCTCCCTTGGCTCTGATGCCTGGGACACAAACAAACCCTCTATAGAAAGCAGCCCATGTTGCTATAGACTCTTGATTTAAGCACTGTCTATTAAAGAACATTTACGTGGCCGAATTTTCCTGGTTTTCTTCCCTTAGGAGGAAAAAAGGCTTAGCTGTTCTAAAGTGACAAAGGTTCTCAGTCCCAACAGATGGAAGAGCTGTCACCTCTCTTCTCCTGGAGTGGAAAAAGAACATTCATCAGCTCTTGGAACTGGGTGCAAAAATCAATATCTCCTATGTTGTTAAAGCCATTCAAAGTTGTAGTTTCAGCATATTTGTAAAATAGCTTAAAGCAGTGAATAAAAAAAGAAACAGACATCACAGTAGGAAAACATCACTAATTTCAGTATTAGCCATAATATTTGCTATTAGCCTACTTAAATATTAGTATAGAACCAAACTCTCAGTTTTTTTTCTTTTAATCCAAAACAGATTTAATTTTAAAACCCAGAAAGAACTTCTCACATTTCTTATCTTCTAAATACTACTTACTTCAAAATTCAATTTGTCACCAGCTTAGCTAGTGCTGTGTGCATCGTAAGCTGTGAAGGAATTGCTGGTAAAACCCACGTTGTTCAGAAGTGACTCAAAGGCAAGAAAGCGCTGAGTGTGTGCTGCTTCACTGACTCCCTGATTTTGAATGGATCTGTAGTATATAGTTGAGCCTCTCCTGCAGTATCCTTCAGTGGTGACATTTCAAGGTACTGGAATTAGTCTAGGATAAATACACCGAGACTTTGGCAAATACGAACTTTCGTTGCTCAGGCAAGGTGAGAGCACTTGGTCACACTCAGCAAGAAGGTATTTCCTCACGTCCAGAGGAGACGTCCCGTGTCCCAGTGTGTACTCACTGCTCTGGCTATGTCACTGGGCACCACTCTAACTATCCTGACTCCATCTCCTTAGTGCCCTCCACTGTTGAGATCTCCCTGAGCCTTCTCTCCTCCAGGCTAAACTGTCCTATTTATAGCATCACTCTAACACTGTATCACACTAAATTTTACTATGTTCATGAAAACTCATTAATGTTTCGGTTTATATGTCAGTCAGATTATTTACTGACCTGAAAGAAGTTGCACTTCTAAAAATCCATTGAAAGCAGATGTTTTGGCATCTTAGTAAAGTCAGGATTGAGTACTATGTAGTTGTATAAATAGAAAATTATTTAATACATGATGCTGTATTCTGGTTGTGAAAAACTTCTGAGCAGCTCAGCTTGACTTTGATCTCCCATATGGAGTTTGGAGTGAAGGACCAGTAAATAGCTGTGAAAAATCTCTGAACAAGAATGTTATCTACCATGATATTTCCTAGTCATATTTATAATGTAAATTTCACTAAATTTGTGTACTTCAGGATAAGCAGGGATGATCTTTCTTTGTTCAGACAGATTTATCCTATGCTACAGGGAAATCCCTTTATCTTATCACAGGCTTTCTTCCGTGGTAACAAGGTATTATCAGTCTCGCTACAGTGACATCAGATTTTGTTTTCTACTGGAGAACAAATGAAGTTGCACTAGCAGATCTCATTCAGTTCATTGTTTCAAGGCAAAGCCTTGAGATATCCTCCTTGTAACGAGAAACCTGGAATCCTTACATCTCATTATTGCTTAGGTTTAGGGGAAGTTGTGTTAAATTTCAATTGTGTTAATAAAAATGATAAATTGGTTAAAGAATTCACTTTTGTAGCTATAACATCTCTAGAATTGTGCGTTTTCCTTGTGACTTTAAAGATTAAAGGTGACTTGTTAGAAGTCAATTTCACAGAAAGCTTTGAAGAAAATCCTGGTCCACTATTCAAAGAACACACAAAGCTGTAATTCTTTCTTTGATGAAATCCACCACTTTGAGATTTGACACTCAAATCCCCATTGTATTTTGTACATGCATCATGGATTTCTGATAGTATGTGCTGCTTTCTCATCTGGCTCTCTGTGTGTTTACATGTGGGTGTTTTAGAGGATATTATGACATCTCTCTTCATTCTTGCTGTCACTGTTCGCAGGATAAATAACAAAAGGTCTTCTAAAAGTTTTATTGAATAAATTAAATTCTAGATAAAATTTTATTTTGGTGCCTTTTTACTTGAGAAAAAATTAATTGGCAGTAGTATTTAGAAATATGTATCCATAGTCTTCTCAGAAATTTATAAAATTTTTCTCAATGTAGATTTTTCTCTCTTCTTTAATACTTCTTAATAAATCTGCAGGATTCAGTTTTGAGTACTTGATATGTGGTGGTTAAACATAAAAATTAACTAAATGTTGCTTAGTCAGATTCCTCATAAGATCATTGAGAATCTTTCTCTGCAGAGTGGAAAAATCTGATAATGCTTATCATGACTTTGCCTTTCACGAGCAATGTTACCAGTGGGAATCAATCTCTTCAACTGAAGATTTTTTTACTGCGACTTCTGCATCTCGTTCCTTTTAAAACATGAAAAAGTAAGTTAAAGGCAGTTCTCTGAGACCAGTGTACGTTAAATGATCCTTTTGTGGCATGTACTTAAGAATGCCGGAGTGTGGTCTTGCACCTCTGGATTATTTTCTTCTTTCAGACGTATTGACAGGTATTTTATTTCCTCTCCTCTCTTAACAACTCTTTTCTGCTGGCAGAAAGTACAGCTTCAATTAAAAGGAGCATGTGGGAGAGAAGTCAAAGGAGTTACAATTCCGTATGGGCATGAGAATAACACAGCTTGTATGACATCACATCTGCAAAAGATATGCAGGAATTTAGATGCTATGTGATTTGATTTCTTGGAGTCTGGATCCATGGTGATAGGTTAATATATCATGTTAATATCCCGATATTAACCCTTATATCTTCAGCTCCTTTCAAGACATATCATACTGAACATCGACCATTTTTACAGATGGTTTAGAAGAATGGAAAAAATGTATCACTGTGCTGTAGGGATATTTTTACACTCGGCTGTTGATAGATTTTCTGTTGGGCATTTGATGAAGGAAGAGGGGTGAGAGAAGACATATGGAACAGCAGGAAGAATCAGAACCTGAGCATAGCCATATCATTTATCAGGAAAATAAGAACTGGGCAGTGGCTGTGTGACAGCTGCAGCTCTGAGGCTGTGGGAGCTGCAGAGAGGAGGAAAGGTGCCAGAGACGTCCCATGTGTGTGCTTGGAATGTCCAGCGCCAGTTAAGAAGGCGGTTGAGGATGATGTGATTCAGTCCTGTCAGGTTAACACTCTCCAGTGTATTTTCAAGTGGATTATGTGAGTTTTTATTGGGATTTCTAAGCACACACCCTCATTCACAGATGCAGTTATCCATCCTGGTGATGGCTACTCAGCAAATAGCAGTGCTCTAGAACCTTATCAGCATTTAATGCCAGCAATTAAAGGTTGTACCAAATATGCCCTTCTCAAATCAGATCAATTCATTTTTTTTATTCCTTTCACATCCAGGAGAGATTTTCATATCTTTGCTTCAATTAACTAAGTCAGATAAGAGAGGTACCTAGACTGAATGCCAGCATTTTTTCCCTAACTGTAGAAGTAGTCCCCTCAAATGAGTAAAAATCACTAGTAGTCTCCTGTAGTAATTAACGGATTTGTCATTTAGATGATAGTTTTCAGTTACCTGTGGTTCACCTTGCAGCTCATGAGTTCATGCAGGGCTGGATCCTTTTGCAGCATAGTAAAGAAATCCAAATTGTGACAAAATAGATTACTCTTTTACTGAAAGCCGCATATCTGGGGGAGTTTCACATATATATTTTTAAAATAATTTTGAGTAGTGCAGTCTCATTTGTTTTTCAAAAGAAATACTAAAATATCATGTGACTGTGGTGTGACTACAATTTATGTACATGGCAAGAGGAGTTATTTTTCCAGAAATGCTCAGCCAAGCAATTTAAACTTCATATTGCATGCAAATTTTAATGGGCTGTGACTTTCACCTCTTGAGGTACCTGGTTTGAAATTATTGATTTATTCTATAATGTAAAAAATACTGTAGAAAAATACTAGCTGAACTTTTGAATAATAAGTGATACCACATAGTCCTAACTATGCTGATTCTAGGCTAGGAGTTGTAATGATCCCTTCCATTAGAAATCTGTGGATCAGTGATTCCCCAAGTAATAAAAAAGCTCTGAGAAAACTAATTTAATACTGATGTCTCAAATTCTTATTGAAATTAAATTGACAAAGATAGACCAAAAAATTACAGTGAACTTTGTTAGCAGAATGAAAACTTTCAGTAGATTTGGGAAAATAGAGAACTTGAAAATCATAAACTTTTCTTGATATCTTGGCAGTTACATCTGGCCTGTCCTGTGTTTTACATCTGAAACTGAATAAGCTGTTGGAAGACGATCTTTGTTACAGTCGTTTGAAACCGTCTGTGTCACCATTAATGGACATTTTCCCAAACTTTGTGTCCAGTTCTTTTTAACTGACTGATCATTTCGTTGTCAATTTCAGTTTTCTAGTTCTAATGGTGGATTCTCTCTTACTCTTCTCTTATATTTTACCAATTCAGCCTGAATTACCACTTTTAGAAAGTATCTTCAGGATCTTTTCTGAGCAAACAATAATGGTAACACTTGATCATGTAATAGCATGGCCGTTACTCTCACCCCTAGATGTTTGGCCTGATCACTTCTGCTGCCTTAACTTTCATTTCTCTTTCCTTATTCTAGAATGGGCCTGTCAATCCATCAAGTTTTGATCATTTTCTGCTATTTATTGGTGTTTCTTCTTATTGATCACCCAAAGCAGGGATATTTCTCTTGCACACAACTACTGTTGTGATTTATTAGTTGTCTGCTAATTTGTGAATGGTATTGAACACCAGTCTTTACTGTCATCCCAATCTATTGCTTTTGACACCATTAGGAGGATTATTTTTTTTTAATTTTTAAAGGTTAAGAAAAGTGATAGTAAATGAACAGTAGGAGTAGAATATCCCAGGAGAAAACAGACATAAAGGGAATTTCATAAGAAAATGCTTGTGACTAAGAGAACAAGGATATCCAAGGAACAAGAACAACATATCCAAGGAATTAAATTAAGTGGTATACACTCAATAAAGACATCAAGAGAAGGGGAGGAGAGTTACCTACCATTTTCATGCTGTGTATTAAAAAAAAAAAACCACCAAAAAACAAAAAACCTTTATGAAGTGCGACAGAGCTGTCTCCTCTTTATTTTTGGAGGAAGATAGCTTTTGACCACTAGAATTCGCCAAGTTATCAAGTCAAGCTCAAACCATTAGTTAGTGAAGACTATAAGACCTAGAATTATAAAATCATTAGGGTTGAAAAAAACCTCTAAAATCATCCATAAGCCATCCATAAACCTACCTTTATCCACCGATAAACCTCCCACTGCCAGGTTCACCACTAAACCATGTCCCTAAGCACCACATCTACTCGTTTGAGCACTCCCAGGGACAGTGGCTCCCCCACTTCCTTGGGCAACCTGATCCAATCCTTGATAACCCTTTCAGTGAAAAAAGCTTTCCCTAATATCCAATTTAAACCTTCCCTCGTACATTTTGAGGCCATGTCCTCTTGTCCTGTTCCTTGTTACCTGGGGGAAGAGACTGATCATTGCTGCCCTGGTCCTGCTGGCCGTGCTAGTCCTGATCCAGGCCAGGTGCCATTGTCCTTCTCGACCCTCTGGGCACACCTGACACACCTCAGCTGCTGTCAGCCAGCACCCCCAGGTCCTTTTCTGCTGGGCCCTTTCCAGCCACTCTGCCCCCAGCCTGTGGTGCTGCCTGGGGTTTTTGTGATCCAAGGGCAGGAGCCAACACTTGGCCTTGTTGAACTTCCTAAAATTGGCATTGGCCCATCAGTCCAGATCCCTCAGACTTGAAATTTGAAGTAAGCTGTAACTGCTGTTGTGCTGCTTTGTAAGGGAAGTGCATAATTAATAAATTTTAGGCCTCTTTGTAGAATACGGATCGCAGACTGTCATCAGTGTGATGACCTGAAGAGAGCTTGTCTGGAGACTGTAGGCAAAACAGACTGTTTGCAAGATGCTTTGAGTATTATTAAAATATTATATTATTAAATCAGAGAAGTTTTACTAAAATGTTCAGATTTATGAGGCATATAGCATCTAAAATGTAGAAGTAATTTGGATAGTATATATAAGGATTATGAGACATCTGGTATAGCATGAAACAATAATAGCAGCTATTCTTCAGTAAGGGACATTTCTTGTTCATTGCAGGCATTTTGTTTAGGTTTTAAAATAACTTATTTTAATGTTTAACTATAATTTTATTAAAGAGATTTCTGTAACTCAGCATATCTATAATTTTAATGGAAAAAAAAAAGTCAGAGATAAGTGAGAGATAAGTACTTATTAAAGTGATTTCCTGGTACTGCTAGGCTGTTATGTCTGGAAATTGTCTATTTTGGGACGAAATCATGTACTAAGCTATATGTCTATACCAAGACATTTTGTGTTTTGTTTGTTTGGTTTTTGAATTCATACCAAATCAGTGCTGCTCTCTCTCAGGGCCTGACAACTTCTCATTTTTTCTTTTTCCCCTTCATCATGGCAGTGCACAGCATTGACACTCCTTTAGAGCAAAGGGATGCAGCCTGAAACTTTCTCCAAAAGCTCTCTTTCCAACTGCTTGCCACTCATGACAAGGCAGAGGAGTCTATTTCTACCTAATTGTGGTTGGTTTTAGAAATAGTCTCTATTTTTTTACACAACAATAGAACTCAAAATGCCTTCATGCTGTGGATTATTTTAGTAAATTAAGACAAACAGGTGAATTATGAAGGTGTGTTGCTGTGTATTTGTCAGTGAGATATTCTAAAATACAACTCAGAAACGTTCCCTTTGCAACTCTGTTGTGCTTCAAGGGGAAATATTTCTATGGGAAACACTGTCAATATGTGTGCTGAAGTATGTTATTCCTGATTCCTAAGTTCCTATTTTTAGCTGGTCTCAGGGTTTTATTCATCGTGACTCACTTGGGAGGTTTAAATAATCATGGGCTCATCTCCCTTTCCTCCCCACCTGTCCTGTCTGGCCCTTTCCTCCAACTAATCAGTGACTCAGATGTTTTTATTTCCTTGAATTTTGTCATCATGGAGACTCCTGGAGACAGTGCTGAGTTCAGATAATCCATTTCAATTCCAAGCTCCAGACAACTGCAGAGGAAGACAGCAGGGAGTGATGGAAAATGACATTTGGAGGAGTAGAAAATAAGCAATAAATTTTTAAAACCCAAGTGATGAAGAAGTGGGGAGCACACAGGAAAAGAAATAGCAGCAAAAATATTTCCAGAAGTAGGACACCTTTTCAAGTCCTGGGCTGAGAAATAGTGGGTCATATTATGGTGTCCTAAATTCTTGTTGCATGTTTTAAATAGACATTGCACACAGGGTATCAAAAAAGGCTCTGCAGTGCTAGGTGGGTAAATTCTTAATTAGATTGATTTCTTTTTGATAAGCAAACATCCACTGCTACCACATTAGTGATATTTCACTGACAAGCCCATGAATTGAGTACAATCAAAGCTGGAAACTAAGATATTTTCCTGTATTAAGCTTATTAGTACACCATAGTTTGCATTAATTGAGATTTTCACAGTGATTTCTAAGTTCAGAATATAAGTTTAAAGAAGTGTAGTGATTTAGCCAATTGGTGGTTCTGACTTCTCAGGATTGTACTTGTATCTTCTGGCAGTGTACAGTATACATAAATAATAAAATACAAATTTCAGGGATGTCCTCAGCACTGCAGTAGGATGGTGTTGTAAGGTGAGCTCAGATGACATGTCACCTCCAATTTTCTTCAAGATGTGAGATAGTTTTACTCAGTTGTGGGTGGGTTTTTTTGGGTTTTATTCTTATAATTTTGTTGGTCTTTGTTGGTTTTGTTTTTTGTTTGGGTCTGGGGTTTTTGGGGGGGGCATAAGGTTTGGCGGTTTTGTGGTATTTTTTGGTGGTTTTTTTTCTTTTTTTTTTTTTTTTTTTTCCCAATTATTTAAGNTTTTTTTTTTTTTTCCCAATTAATTAGAAGAATCAAAAAGAAAAGTTGTTTAAGGTCACCCAGAAAAGTTCATTGTTCAGTGTCTAATTTTCTTGAGGCTTTTTAGTGTCTGCTTTAAGTATCTGATTGCATGGTGGCAACAACATAGAGAAATCCCATTAAAAAAACCTCAAAACAAACAAAAACCCCAAATAAACAAACAAACAACCAAACGAACAACCAAACAAAAACCCCCTAAAAAACAAAAAACCAAACTGATGTAATTTGGAAAGTTACAGTGACCAAATGGTAACTTTTAACATTAAACAGAGGTGCAGGGCCTTTCCAACACTTTTATTTCAGGAGGATTTAACTGGTAATCGGGAAAAGATTGCTCAGTTCTCAATGTGATAAAAGCAGTTTTAAGACATTGCTAACTGCCTTTCAAGCAGTTACAAACATCTCTGAAATACAGACTCTGCCTCCCCTCTTGGATTACCATTACTGCAGTGTCTTAAAGAAAGCAAAAATTGAATATGATATTTTGATTTTAAACTGAAGAAGTTAATTAGTGGTAGAGTACATTAATCGTGCTTAATGCATAAACACAGTGGACATATACAAATACTTCCAACCATGAAAAACTCAGCTAGGACAGGCTTTGTACTCAAGCCTTCGGAAACATGAAAATAATTAAAAGTAAAGGACATATTTTGGTAATCAAGGTGATGGGACCCATCATCACGGTTTTGGGTGTTTCATGTATTTGTAAACATGGAAATAGCATATATTTTCTTCCAGTTTAATTTTTGGCACAGAGACCCCACTCTTGTTGTAGTTGTTTTTTTCTGTACTGAGAGGGGCAAAAATTTATGTGTACATTAGTTGAGGCCTGATCCACCGCTGCTGAGGTCAATATCAAATAGCCTGCTCAAAGAAACTGTTGTTGTTACAGTTCTTTGTATTCAGTGCTGTAAATTTTGGACCAGCGTAGTGAAAATGGGAGCACATCCCTAGCAGAAGAAAAGTAAAAAGAGCAGAAAAGCAATTTTCATTTTAACTTAAGCAAGTTTTGAATGCCCCAAAACGGCAGAGAGACATCTTCACCTTCATTCCCCATACTTTGGTATCACCCAGCAGGACTGAAGGTGAGCTGGGAGAGGATTTGCAACACTGCTGATCATCATCACAGTTGTCCTTTGAATATCCAGCTCCGGGAATGGAGCCCATAACCCCACCTTCCAGCACATGCTCTTTATAAAACAGATGAGGACTGTCAGGTGTGCAAGATGTGAACTGTGCTGGACTGTCTGGACAGCTCAAAGCAGGAGCTTTGCTTCAGGCTGCAGGACATAATGCAGAGGTGTAGCAGCAGCTGCAGACTGTCAGCAATGTCATGAGGAAGTAAGAGGAGAGAGTGAGATCCCTGAAGGAATGTTGTTTGGGGGAAGAGAAAGAAAGAGATCTTCAACCATCTGTAGCTTGAATAGCTGTGGTCCCTGGTCCCTCAGAGCCAGCTCCTCCAAATCAGGCGGATCCCAATGCCTCCGTCCTGCTGTCAGCCTTTCCCACACGAGCCCCTCCAGCCGCTCTTGCCCTTGAAATGCCGATAACCTGCTCCTGCCCCTTGTGCAGTTCCCAACCACTGCTGTTGCCACTACAAAACTGAATTGTGCTTAATGCTATTGAGGGCTGGAATTGCCTATGAGCCATTTGTCAGGAAGATGTGAACAAATGCAGCATGCAAAAATGTGTCTGTGTCCTGACTGGAGTGTTCCTGGGATAGACATTTGTCTGTCAGGAGAGAGCACAGCTCAGAAATCACTGCAGCTTCTGTCTGACTCTGCTTTATGTTTTTTATATTTCTGTTCTACAATAATAAAAAAGTAGTTTTCAGGTGAAGATGTAGTGTCGGATCTTGCACTTCCCAGGCAGAGTGCTCAGCCATCACATGGTATTAGGAAAATGTGAGCAATGCTGCTGTCTTCTGCTCTTAGTTTTTCTGCCTGTTTGAGCTTCTCGCTGTCCATGCTTGTAGCCATGGGCTGAGTACAGCTCCCAGATTAGTAGACACGAATTTTAGACCCATGGATGCCTGACTTTGTGAGTCTTAGCTGGAGCTGGTGAGCATTTACAGACAGAGCTGAGGAAAGCTGGCAAGTATAGAACAGAAAACTCAAAACATCCCAGGATTTTTTTTTTCCAGGAGAAAACAGAAGTTCTCAGGGACGCTTAGATATAGCAGGTGTTACAGTGAAAATTATTTTGTAGGTCTCATGTTTGGACTCTGTTTAAATTTTGCCTGATTTGAATTTTGTGTGCCTGAGTGCTTTTTTACCTCCCTAAATATGGACAGCTACAATGTGTCTGTGGAAAATTAGAGGAACGCATCATTAGTACTTTTACATTGCAATAGAATGTTTTATGTTAGAAATTCCTTCTCATATCTACAAATGGATTGGGTTTTTTTACTTTTGATTAATAGTGTATCAGGATCTAAAGGAGTTAATGATCTAAAGATGTAATGGGCACTGAATTTTGAAAATTAGTGAATATACAAATTCAATTTTGTAAGAAAGAAAAGATAATGCAGCTCAAAATGTATTTCAGTTCTTTATTTGACAAATGTAGATTAATATTGAATTAAAGGCTTCCTACACTACTAATAAATATTATTTGATGAATTTAAATAATGCTGGAGATTCATACGGTAATGTACAATTACAAATACAATAAATTGTACATCTCATTATGTTGGTCTTTAGAAACCCTTTCTGAGAAGAAAGTAGGAGATGATTGTAATGCAAATTGTAGTGTGCAAACTAAATATTATCTAGTAAGGTGCAATTCTGTTTAGATTTTATGATTCTTGTTTTCTCAAATAGATAAGTCTACTGCATTAATTTTAAAAATAAATGTGTTATTGGGTTTCTGTGCCTATTTAGATTAGGTTAAAGTGCTAATTCTTTTGTTTCTTTGTTTGTTTTTAATTTGTTGTTTAGCATTATATTATTTATATGTGGAAATGCAGGAGAGTGCTCTCCTGCACTCTTTTCTCATGCTTTGAAATTTTTATTTTCTGCAGTGATTGCTTACTCTGGAGAGGTGGGAGGAAAGGTGATTTGAACTGGTGTGACGTGGCTTTCTGGGTTCCCTGGCACCTCTTGTGGCCTTAATTTCATTAGATCAGTCATGACTTTCCTCTTGAGCTGTCCCATCTCTTGCCAAGATGTTGCTGCTCACAGCTGCTCTGACCCTGCTTCGTGACAGCGCAGTTGTCACAAGCGTGACTTCCTCAGCATATGCAGCACAGAGTGGAACTGTCTTCATGTCCAGGGTGGATTCCCCTGGCAACAACAACGTGTCTGTGGGCAGGCTAATTACAGTTGTGTCGGTAAATAAGAGCTCCAGGAGCTGCGTGGTAACTTATGCCATCTACCTGTGCCTGTCAATGAGGAGATGCTTGGTTTGGCAGAGAATATAATTCCCTATGGTTTTGAATTATGGAGCTCATGAAGCGACACTTTCTGCGACACTCAGGGTAGGGGAAATTTTATCAGTGTTATTTCAATCAAGTTCAGATTGAGGCCACAGTACAGGATGCTGTCCCACTGACCTCTGGTCCTACGGGTCTGGGGGCTGTGGTGCCCTTGAAGTGCTTCATGGGATATTTTCCTTGGCCAGTTTGGGAACCTGACAGCAAAAGTTTTTCAATTCTCACTCAATATTTGTTTTCAAGGTTTCCTCTGATTTCATTAGTGCAGTACTGTAATGTCAAAATTCACAACTATTCTTGAAAACAGATTAACAGGGAGGTAACCTGAGGTTTATGAACAGCCAATGCATTATCCCTTCCTCCCTGGTTGCCTCCATCAGGAGGAGACTGTAAGACACAGAGTGAAAAGTTTCAGACCAAATCCTTACAGACTTACTGGAATCCATGTTATTAGTATCTGACAACAGATATGAGAAAGTGTAATCTTTCTATCAGCCCTGCAAAGGTATCAATGCATGATGAATATATTGAGCGAAAACTCTGAAACCCCTTGGAGGGAAATCTGAGCTGTCATCTTCAAGCTGTAACTAAACTTTTCAAGGACAAAAGGGATTGAACTGTCAGGTAAAGTTTAATAAATGCATCTTTCAGTTAGTTACTTTTTCCATTTTCACTTGTTGGGTCTTAGAGAATGTCTTGAGTTGAAATGGAACCATAAGGACTGTCAAGTCCAACTCCTTGCCCCTTGCAGGACTATTTGTCTTTGTTACTCTGCTCACCATAGTGAATTTCTACAATTTTTTTTTGGAAGTAAAAATTAATTCAGTGATTTTTTCTGTTTTATAGTGTAAAGTCTAGGTAAAATCCTTAGTCACATAAGAAATAAAACAGAAGGGGTTTTGAGGCAGGAGGCAGCCTGAAAATGTATTCAGATAAGGCACTAGGATACTGATACAACATTTAGTCTCAGCATGGATGATACTAGAGAGGAGTGTATTGCAGGGTTTGTACACATTGCTGCCCACCTTTTATCAGGCTATGACTTTATTTACAAAGAAATGTGTAAGGAAAAGCAAATACACTTGAGACAACAAAATGTGTACTGAGCTTAGGAATGCTTTTATCCATTCTCTGTTTATTTCTTTACCTACTTTGATTTTATGCCTTTCAGAATAGCATCCATCTGTCTGTAGGAAGTGCATTACTGTTTCTTTCTGACACTGTCCAAGTGATAAATACCAACAATATTTTCCCTGACCTGCAGTGAGAGTCAGGAACATTTAGAGAAATGTACTTAGTGAAGCAGAAAAGGCCTCATATGATGATAGGAATTTTAGCCTTTGGAAGACTGTAACCACAATTTGCGAATGCATTTTCAAATTTCTTTGTGAAATAATTGAGAAGATGCAGAATGTTAAATTAGGTCTACAGAAATGTTTAATTTTCTTTTTTGGTTTCTGTGTTTTGGTTTGGCTTGGGTTTTTTTACAAGGAAATCTGTTTTGTAAAGATCATCTTTTAAATATATCTAGTATTAAATGAGATGTCACGGTGGTTATTTCTTAGTCCAAGCTTAGATCATTCCAGTGATGGATGCAGAATAATTAGATATCCTATTTCTTGTGTGATGGAGCCTTGTGAGATGTGATAGCTGTTCATCAGCAGGGATAGCCTGCGAAATGTTTGAAGGACATGACAGAGGTCACTTTCTAAAAAATCTGTCTACATTCTGTCAACATTTTTGTGTATCCACTTAGTTTATACTGCAGCATTTGACTTAGCTTAAATTTTTTCAAAAATAAAGAAAAAAAGGAAAGAAGTCTTTTAATTAATAAGAGGTAGATATAGGTGATTTTTTTCCTAACTTTATTTTATTTTCACAATACCGTGTTCCTTTCAAATAACAGAACAAGTTCAGGCAGAAAAGATCCAAATAGAAGACCACAGAAATATCTAGGAGATGGGTGGGCAGTCACTATTATCAGTAATTGTTACCTCAATAATCTGCATTAGTCTCATTGCAGATAAACATCTTGGCAGGGCGCTCTCATCCCTTGTGAATGGAGTCAGTCTGATCTTTGAGGGGATGAAGGGGTGAACAGTAATAAATACATCATCTGCATGTGAATAAAACGTGTGAATGAAATAATACCATTCCCCAGCTTCAGTTTGGTATCTGGAGAACAAACGTAAATGCTGTGTTGAAACACGCTGGGTAGGGCGTGCCATGGGTTACTGCTTTGTGTGGATAATGTAGATGCAGTGTTGAAGTAATGCTTTTGGACAGCTAAACCAGTACGTAAAAAAATTGTGTATGGTCTGTCTAACAGTAATTTTATTTCCAAAAGCCTTGAAAGTTTCCTTGGGGGGACAGGAAATGTCCAGTGGGGAAAAAAGCACTATAGCTGTATGCTGTTATGATAATAGGGAGTGACTTCAAAGGCAGGGACCCTCATCAGTAGGTTTTGACCCAAAGCTCCACTTGCCCTTAGTAAGGTTTTGTCTCCAAACTTATATATAAAGGCTAGAAAAGCACATATGTTTATGCAAAAGACACGAACATTGGCTGCTAAGTAAGTGTCTGGCCTGCTGCCATCTTTGGGAAATCTACTACAATAGCGTATGTTGGCGAGAAAACGTGTTTATGTAAATGACCAATTTGTCGACAAGGAATGCTGAGTGGGATTTGTCTCTCTGAGCATGCCTGAGGTTAGAGGACTGGAAGATTAGCCTCGTCAATAGTAATTACCCTGTCTTCTTCCAGCCCTTGCAGGGAAAGAATGATACCCCGAGCTCTTCACTGCTCACTACCTGCTGCCATGTGGTAATTGCTTTGGCTCATTCAAACCTTAATTAAAATGTTATTGATAATTTGTCTGGAAAAGCAACACTTGCTCACATTTCTTAATGGGAGGTCAAATCATGTCATAGTTTACCTTAATCAACTAAAACTTCAAAAGATATGAATTAAAATTTGCTATGGTCTTTTTGCTTTCCTGTGGAGGTGTCGGTCAGTAACAAAGGGTACAGAATGATATGCAAGGACATGCAGGGATGAAAAGATGTGCATGTATACAAATAACACTTTAAAAGTAGGATAACATAACAATTGCTTAGCAACTATAGCTGAGCTGAGCTAGCTCAGTGATTTTAGTTCTTCTACGCTACTTTTATTAATTACTCTAAGTTTTTGGTTCTGAAGTGTAACAATAAACAACTTTCATATGGTGTTCTAGTAGGGAAAAAAAACCAAACCCTAGATCCATATAGTAAAACTCAAAACTGCTAAACTTACCTGACTTTGCATGAAATATGTGTTTCAAGGGATTTTAAAGAAAAGTCACTGAGGTTGACTTCATTGAGGTTGCTTCATGAACAAAGGTTTTATAAATCATAGCATGTTTCTAATGTATCATCCTCTGTTTGGACTTCACAATGTGTTGAGTTAATTAAATAATGTGTTTCAGGTTCATTTCATTTGCTGAACGTTGTAGATAAATTTTGTGTTGGCAAAGTAGGTAAATTTTATATGATTTCAAATTTGGTTGCCATGTTAGACCCTAACAACCATTTGCATGTTTTTAAATCAGTAGTAGATGCATGGAGATGTTATAGATGCAAGTAGTAGTAGAAATCCTGCTGCTTTCCTCCCTGGCAGCTCTGAGTCCCATGTCAGAGAACATCACCATTTGGGTCAGGTCTGTACCAGAAGGGAACATTCCTTGGCAAAACGGTCAGTGTGTGCAGGGGTGCCAGTGTAAAATAAGGTTTTTATAGTAGCTATTATTGTTGTATATATTTTTTTTTATTTCTGGTTGAAAAAACCCTTTGGAGAAAATCTGTCATTGGCAATGCCCAGTCTATCTTTTGTACAATCTTTCAACAAATGTGTCATCAGCTGTCTTTGATGGATATATTTTTGTAAATTAGTTTTTGTCCAGCATGTACAGGTCTTTGAATAAGCATCCTGCAGGTGTATAGGACTTGGCCTGCACCTGCCTTTTCTGTGGGTTTTCACATTACATGGTAGCTAATTTGTGGATTTCTGTATTGTGTTTCTTTGTTCTGAGGTTAAAAAGAAACTTTTCTTTTTTTTTAATAGCCAAGAAAGAGCAGCAGCTTGATGGAACTGGTGGGTTTGGTTCTGTAAAAAGTGGTGAAATAGTATCTGACTAGCAAAGGTATTGATTCCACAAGAAAATATTATAAGCACACTCTTAAATTTCTTCCAGTATTTGCACATGGAGGACTGATTCAGTTAACCACAGTTGTCCACTAGTACATCCTTATATGTGTAAATGTTTTTTGGAAAAAGAAGGGCAAATTAGCACATTAACTTTAAGTTTATTCAGAGTTTATAAGCACTTTCAAAAGCTTAACGATTGTGCCCAGGAAAAGCATTGGCTAGGTTCTGGTCTGAGACACCATTATCAATCATTCATTCTGTATTGATTTTAGAAATTTTTCCACCTGTTATTTTAGAAGGCACCATTTTTAATTTGTAGAGTAATTTTAGTCTTAAGCCTCCATCTTCACATCAAAGTCTTAACATTCTGCTTGCTTTCATGATTGAGGCAAATCTCTCTAGGAAATTTATCCCAGTATATATCTATCAGATAGGGTGGGGATTTCCTTTGCTCTCATAAGTAGATTATGTAAAAGGCCTAAATTGAGTCTCATTAGTGATGGGTATTTGAAGGCCGGTTTCCTCATTCTCTCTCCACCAATAATTAGCAAAAAATTCCTTCAAGCTTCATTATGCCTTTGTGATCTATTTTTTTTTGTAGCTGACATAACTGAAACACACTTTACACTTGGATGATGCTCCCCGTTATCAATGTGTTGTACAAATCATTAACAGTCCTTGTTATTCCTCTTTATTTTTGTGATTAGAAAGGTATTATCACCGTCACCGTCATCTTTACAGAAAAGTGTAATGGACAGGAAAGTGAAGAGGCTTCTTCATTGTGATTCCCTGGCAGGGAGTCAGCGCCAGATAATGACAGCTCCCAGGGCAGGATGGGTGGTCACTGGGGCGCAGTTTGTGCTGCTGAAATGTGCTGCTTGCCTGCAAGAGAGAGAAGAAAGGGTTTAATGAGAATTGCTCGGTGGCCAGAGCTCCTTTAGGAAATGGGGCAGTATTTATTGTGAGGTGCATGTAGGTGTTGTATTTTCTTGCCAAGGAAGTGAAAGCATAAACATTCAGCCAGATTTCTGTTTATTTGCATGCAGTTAAGGGGACTATGCAAGCTGTTTGGCACTAAATCTCTGTGAACAGAGTGGCCATTTTTACTTGCAAGACTACTTCCTTCTCCATCATATTTCTCTAATTCCTCATTGCACTAGGCCTACTTTCCTGCTTTGAATCCAAACCAGTTTCCAGAAAGATTTTTTGGAAGTGGTTTTGTTTCAGCTATAGTGAAACCCACTTTTTAAGTAAGAAATCTGTTTGCACATTAAATGTATTTTATGACTCCAGTGAAATGCTGCTTCAGCATTTCTTCCAATATTCACTTCAGTATTGTCACTGACATTTACAGAAATTAAGAAGTGAACACTAATGATAAATCAAAGTCAGGCACTAGAAGTTGATTTAAAAATTAAACATTTGGTTTTATCCCTTCCTGTTATCTTCATTTTGGATATAGTGCATTTTGCTTTTTAATGAGTAACTTTTATAATCTCACTAATATAAAACAATTACTCCTCTTTGAAAGCAGCAATATTCCATCTTCTCTTTAACTCTTCTGAGGACTTTAGCCTTCACAGCTCATGTTCATTTGCTCTCTTGTTGGTTGTCTTGTCTGTTTTCAAACTTAAGCCCACTTAAGCCCACCTAACCAGTCTGCAAAAGTTTTTAGTTGTATGATCTAAATTATTTAACATTTGAAATGTGAAGCACATGTAGTGTGCCTTGGGCTCATCTGGTATAATTTGTATTTCTTTGTGATTTTTTTTTTCCAGCTAAAACCAGATGAGGAAAAAAACCTCAATGTTGTGTGTGTCATTGAACAGGAAAGTGAAAATGAAATCCAGAACTGTTGTCCTCTTTTTAGCTTAAGCACAAATCAAGCCCAGGCTAAGATAAAAATGACCAACCCTAAGGGGCTGGGGATTTTACCATTAATATAGTATCCTATATTGTATCAACTGCACTAGTTATAAAGAGAAAATATATTATGCAAATGATAGCTTTGCAGAAATGCTTTCCATTTAGCCTGTTACTCTGAGATTCTGTGTTATTAGTCTGATGCTTTTGTGTCTCATCATAGTTTGACCAATGTACTTAAAAGTATTAGCAAATTTCTGGAAGCTGCATAATGTGTTTTTTTGTAAAAGATAAGCCTCTCAAGTGTGTACCATATTAGTAGTGAAGATCTGAAGGAGAATATAAAGCTGTGCTTGGTGTTTTGGATTTTAGTAGATGAAAAGTCCTGAGGACTTTGTACAGTGAAATTATATAATCAAAAAATTATCCAGCTGAAATTCTTCACAATGCCCACATACCATGTAGCTGCAGTTGTCAGATAATACAGTAACCATCTAGTTCACTCCTTAATAAGCTTGGATGCTTAAAAAAAGTCAAAATAAAGTAAATGAAATCAAGTGGAACCTCCTACCCTGTGAGGTTCTATTATTCTGTAGTTTAATGTCAAAAATGTTGCTTAAAATTGCAATTGTGCCAGGACAGCATCTCATTGTGAGTCAAGGTCATCCAATTTGCCAAAGTTCTTTTATATGTCAAATTAATAATTTTCTTCATGACAGTTTGTGAGAGTAAAATCTTAAACCAGGATTTGCAGGGGTATATCAACCTATTTTTCAAGTCCTAATTATATTTGTTTTTACCAGCTGCTCAGGGTTGGAAGTTACCTTTATTGATATTTGTGATACAGTGTTTGGCTGATGATGAATATAAATTTTTCAATAAGTTCTATTATAATTTATCGTCAGCTTTTTGTGCTCCTTTCCAATGAGTCAGAAATACAGATCTTCCAACAGAAAGATTTTTACAGCAGTGTTGTCCTGCCTAAGCCATTACCTGTTGTACAACTGTCTACTGAAGATATTTCAAAATTTCCCAAAGCAGTCCTCACTGAATGGGAAGGGAATGAAAAACTATTGAAATTAAGGAGAGTAGTAGAAATAATGTGCAGAAACAGACAAGCTTTTCTTGTGCTCTTCTTGCAAAGGTGTTTTATGTTCCTCCAAATATTTGTTTCTATTTCAAACTTGGCCTCTAGTTGAAAGTTTGTTTTGCATAATTTTATTTTTGGCAGGGAAACCCTAGATAACCTGGCTTATATTTACTGGAGGACTCTGAGAGTAAGTTCTGCTAGAATATTTTAAAGAATTTCAACTATCAGGTAGCTGGAAGAGTTTTCAAGGGAACCTTTTTTTTTCTTTTGAACCTGGACTCAGGTTCTCTCAGTCCTATCGTTATGGTTCATTAATTCTGAAAAAAGCTTTGTGAAAGTACAAAAGGACAATACTACATGGTTTAATGCACATACTAACTGAAGTTTTTCTTTTTCTATGTACTAATATTTAAAGGAAAGAGTCACAGTGCCCGTTTCAGGATGGGTTGGGTCCATCATGATTTTTGAAGTTTGTGGCAGTTGTTTGGTCATTTGGGAAATAAATGCTGAGTTTTCAAACTGAACCTGAAGAATTTAACTATGTTTGGCACAAACAAGCCTTAGCAAGCAGAATCAATGTTATATCTTTGTGCCCTTTAAGAAAAGGCTGTGGTTTAACTGAGTTTTTTATTTAAGAGTATTCTTTTTGTATTAAGTATTTCTGCCACTGGTTATTTGCAAAAAACCTGAAATCCAAACCCAAAATCTCAACACCAAATATCTCAGCAATTTAAAATGTTTTCTGAAAGTTTGATCATAGAATTATAGAATGGTTTGGGTTAGAAGGGACCTTTCAGAGCATCTAATTTCAACCCCTGTACCACAGGCAGGGACACTTTCCAGTAGAGCAGGTGTCTAAAAGACCCATTCAAACTTGCTTTGAATACTTCCAGTTATGTTATTCCTTTTATAAGTAATTGACTTATCATAAATTTAAAGAAAAAAGCCTTTGTATTAGGAATTAATTAATTTAAATATTAGGTTCATTTTGAGTTTTAAAAAGTTCATTAAATTATCACAGTAGAAATAGCACTGTCACACTGATTTTTCTATCGCTCAATTAGCCATAACTAGGATAATTTTTAAGGTGACTAAATGACTTACAAGAAAAATATTGTATTATATCATATCCTGTGCTTACTGTACTCTGTGACAATAATAAACTTGAGAAATGCATAGGCTAAAAGATGCTGCAATCAAACCAAGCACTCTGGTCCATTCAGTAATGATTTAGATAAAATCTGCATTTCTCAGAGCATAAGCATTACTTTAAAAATATTAAAAATGGTGAGATGAAACCTCAAGGATCCTTGAACATTTTGTCCTCTCTGTGAGATTTGCTGTAACACTCTGGCTGTTGTAAGCAGAACCAGAAGTAACAGGAATGTTTTTAACAGCCAGAGGAGTTGGAACATCCGTAAATAATCGAGAGGATGAAACTGACCTTGACTGAAGTTTGGGTTGTTATGCAGCCTTAAGTAAAACAGAATCTTATGTTTTGCTTCACTTACATGCAAGACTGATTCAAAGCTGGATCTTCCCATATCTTCCACTGGGATTTAAATAGGTTTCAGATGAATCTCCCATGGCTATTGTGAAGGCTAAAAAGTTAGTGTTTGTGCAGTGCATAGCCAGTGTGAGGTAATCCTTACCTGGTGAATATGTTGAATTTAGACGCAGCTGTAGTCCAAGTATAGGTGGACAGAAGGGAGGGTGAAAGGTTGAGGCAAGTTACATATCTACACGATGATGACCGTGTCATATGGAGCACAAATATATACTGCTCTGTCTAGTGGTAATTGAGAGGCAATAGCCTCGTTAATCTTCCTTATCCAATAAATCTATCCTGTCTAAAATAAGCCTTCCAAAAAATTTAATGAGCAGTGGCATCTAAGTAGACAGTTGTTTCATGCTCCTTGTACCACATCTGTTCTTTAATAAGAATGAACTGCATCTTTGGAAAAGAAGTAATTCTCTGTGAAAAAAATAAATAGCTAAGATATTGTTGGATTATGCTAAACAGAGATTCAAGTGAATACTTTTTTTTTTTTTTAACTACATCTAGGCTAATGACGCTAGCATGTGGGTTTTGTCTTACCTAAGCTACTCAAGACTTGCAAAAATTTGATTATTTGTCAAAGGGCTAGCTGTACGAGTAAGGTCACATCATGGAATGAGATACTTTTGGGTACGTTCCTTGAAAATGCAGTTTATTTCCCAAATAAATGCAACCCCATTGCACTTGGGTTCCCAGTCCTACGTTTGAATCTGAAGGATTCCCTTTAGGGGAAGAAGCCAAGAAGGAAGGATGGTGAAGATGGAAGAGGGCTAGGCTTAGAGAATATTCAGAGGAAACTTGTACTTTCACATGGTGATTTTCTGTTTAGAATAGCGAAGCCTGTTAGTATTCTTGGCTGCTTGAACAGTCTCTATAGGTATGATAAAAGAAGAAAAAAAGTGTTGCATTAATTTTCACTCAGTGAGTATCTTTAAAGATGTTCAGCTTCTTGCTTTCTCTGACCCTTCCATGTAGAGAGTCCTGTAAGAATCTGTAGCATCAGAAAAAATTAGTTGTTTAAACAAATTATTAATATGCTTTTGCCTGAAAGCAGATATACTGTTAAATTTTGCACTAAGCCATGAAGTCTTTCCTTTTTGTTGTAGATTTTTTTTTTTTTTAAAGAGAATGCTGTTTCCAAAAGGTTGTTGCCTTGTTTTATTACCTGACATTTCCTTGCCTCAGTTTTTCAGAGAAGTTGCAATTGAGATCAAGGAGGGCAGTGAACTTTAGAAGTAAAAATCAGGGACAGCTGCAAGGTATGCTTTACAGCCAAAGAGGATCACTCATCATCTCTGCTTCTAAAAGCCATGGGGTAGCTTCTGTTCTATACATGTCTTTGAAGAAAAATTTAAAGATAGCCAAAGATGCTGAGAAGCATTCTTTTAATCCTGCCTCTTCCACCAGCTATTGAACATAAAAGCTTAGGGAATGTACTGAAGTGCTGTAATAAATAAACATATTTGGCAGTGGATAAAGTTGACTGGACACATGGAGATGAATAATACAGCCCTGTGTGGCAGCCAAGGGGGCCAGTTAAGAATGATCTGAGCTGTTTGGAGCCCCCAGAAGATATTATCAATTGCATTTAACGCTTATGTAGCACTTTCCCAATATTTAACTGGATTATTGGAGGCTCATAACTTAAAGGCTTTTGGTGACTTAAAACATAAGAATAGCTAAAATCCATTAAAATAAAAAATGCCCACGAAGTAGCACAGTGTTCCTGCCTAAGCCTCCAGCTCTGCATCAAGAACAAGAAAAAGAACAAATATAACCAGAGGGCAGAAAGCTCCTCCTCCCTTTGGAGGCATCTTAGGGCAAGAGCACTCAAACAGGATCAAAAGAAGGAATAAGTCTTCTCGAACTTCAGC
Organism: Bombycilla garrulus; assembly: GCA_013400315.1. Lineage (NCBI taxonomy): Eukaryota > Metazoa > Chordata > Aves > Passeriformes > Bombycillidae > Bombycilla > Bombycilla garrulus. The sequence continues at coordinate 1,013,286 of VXBU01013112.1, read as the reverse complement.
ATCACCAAATGTGAAGCTTGTTATGTACAGAGTATCCAGCAGGTCATATACTAAGCAATCAAAAAAACCCCAGGGATGACATCATATTGATAGAAATGATAGATAAAGAACTTTTTTAACATGATAATAAATTAAAGTCAAGTTCTTGTTATTGAAAATGTAATCTGACCCTAATGTGTTTGTAAAAAGTGCCAATAGGGAAGACATGAAATAAGGCTGAGATAAAGCCAGTCAATGTGAAAGGAGAAATGTGTCATATACTGAAAAGTTGGGAAGAGCAGCCAAAAATTTACTTTTCTGTTAAGTGGAAGTGAAGAAGCTGGTAAAGAATTTTGGTAGTACAAACTAAAGAGCCTCTCCCTGGTTTCCCTGCACACTGATGGACCTAAGAATCGTATGGTACAAAACACTGAGCAACAGATCCTGAATAAACTGTCTGCTAATATGAGGTACAGACAAGATAGCAGGGGTTTGAAGCAAATCATATCAGACATCTTTCGTAACACATTAATAGCAATGCATTATTGCCAGCAGATAGCATGGCAATGGAAAATAAAATGCACAGTTAGCAAAACTATGGGATTGTGCTGCAAGTATTGTCAAGGAGATGATCAAAATATTTGTGATTGTCATTAAAGTTCCCTAGTATTTCCTAATATGGGATTTTTCAGTTGCTTATAGTTCTGGCTGGCTTTAGGTAAAATTTAGACTGAATTTTTATTTTCCATATCTGCTATTTGATTGTTTGAATAGTAGGTAGTAAATGGTCTTTGAAGGTTAGGTATTGATCCTTTGCCAGGGAATGAAGAAGGTATGTGGGACTATATGCAAGAAGGAAGGGAACAAATGCTCAAAGACTAATTTGTGATGAATACCTGAGATGCTGAGCCAAGATTGCACAAGCAACTTCAGTGTAAGTTTTGGCAATTACAGCTCCAGCATTTCTGGTCTGTATCTCTGGGACAGGAGTGCTGGAGTATTGGGAGCTGAATAAACACATCTGTGAAAAGGAGTGGGATTTTATTGTAAGCAAACAACGTTGGAGCTGAGTTTCAGTGACTTTACTTGTCATGTACATCAGCATCTAGCTGCAGAGGTAAACCTACTGGATTAATTGGATCTGCTCATACAGCAAGAGGTCTCTCGCTGTGAGTGAATGTAGAGAAGGGATTCTCTAGCACTAGACCAGACAGGAGATCTGGCAATAAGAAAAATTAATGTTTTTATGATTTCCTTCTGATTTTGAGTTCCAACAAGTTCTGCTAAAGACAGTAGGAAATCATTAAAATGTTAGATAGCACATCAAGATTTGGTTTCTTTTGGTAATTTAAAAGGACATACTGTGATGCTAAGAGCACACTGCAAAAACAGGCACACACAAACTATGTGAGCAGGTATGTACATGGCTGACCAACCAAATAGAATTGTGCTCAGTCAACCTGATTAAATGGTGACATGTTATGTGTTTCTTTCCAGCGAGACATGATGTGTGGTTTCATCATACCACATTACATGGGCTGGTAGTCAACATAGAAGTGCTTTTGGTAGAGGAAATCAAGAGGTTCTGTTGTAAATACCAAAGAAAATTTATTGTATCTGTATTTCTTCTTGATATCTGTGCATCTGTTTTTCTGTAAGATGAAATATATTACGTTTCATAAGCATCGAATCAGTGTCCAATAAAATGTGCATTGAAATTTTATCTTAATCTTAGCCTTTTCTATTCTATGTGACTTGGTTTTCTTAGCTTTTTTCCAAACACAAAACCAGAAGACTATACTTTGTTTCCAGCAACAGTCTTGAGTGGCTTTATTCATATGTTTGGAACGTGTATGTATAAAAGTCTGTAGATCTGTGTAAGCACAGAACTCCAACCTATGTCCATAATGATGATGAAAATCCAGTTGTTGCTTCAGTAAACACGTACGTGAGATGCAGTCCCATATCTACGTCTATTTGCATGTGTAATTATGCATGCAACTTTTTTTAAAAATTAAGTATTCATTATGGTTACTTTGTCACTGACAAAATGGTCATTAATCTTAATGTTTCAATAACCTGCTTGACAGTATATCCATTAGTATAATAGAGTTAGCAAGTTTATGATTACAAAATCACTTCAGTCTCCAGATAGCTGGGAGAGCTGATAAATTGTAGATAGTGCAGGCAACACTGGAAGCATGAGCACCTGTGTCTTTCTGGGCTGAATTCAACTGCTGGAAGCTTATCTATCCTTTGGGAAACTGTCATTTGCTTAGTTTTGGGGTTTGGAGGTTTTTTTACTTGAAAAAAAGCACAGAAAAATCACATTTCCCTGCCATAGTCCATAATCAATCTGAAAAAAATGTTAGAATACTCTTGGGTTTTCTTTATAACTAGAGGAATTTTATTAAAAGGCTTAAGATAACCAACATTTTCGAAGACTTTTTTTCTTGAAAAACTCTCCTATGCTATAAATCAGCAATCTCCAAGACTTATATTTGCTTAATTTTCTAAGCAAAG